>JAMKCH010015295.1:0-26195 GCA_023653785.1 Ophioderma brevispina | reverse complement strand
AGGGTGGTATACCATGATAACTTCTGGTGCTGTATAGTTGTGCATCCAGATATCTGCATGTTAATGAATATTAATGAGCTTATTTGCATATTAACAAAGCAACACTACCGTGAGGGCTACCGTCGATAGGTCCATGCCCCAATAGCTAATAGCCTTGTTCCCAGGACCTCAGATTGTAAGGTGGGTCCCATAACTGGCTCAAGAGTGATTAAATAGTAATGAAAATGACTTTTGTCAATAGATGGTTATAATAAAACAAATGAAAACCAATGATATGGGCATTTGTTGAACAATCACATAATTCATGATGGTTTTAGCTGTCAGATATGTAAAAATCACAAAATCCAGCATTTTTCATATTTTTACATTTTGAATTTTAATTGGAAACCCTACATCATATTTTTATTTTCTTTGCAGATTATGAAAGCTGCGGTACTTTTACATGATTTCCCTGCTGCGGGTATCATATATAGAAATATTCATAATTTAAGATATGGGCATTTTTTCCCCCAAAACATGATTTTAACAGATTTTTGCAAAAAATCCCATATCTTGAGGTATGAAAATTTTTACAATACCCGCAGCAGGGAAATCATGTAAAAGTACACCAGCTTTCATAATCTACAAAGAAAATGGTAATAGGATGTAGGGTTTGGAAATAAAAATTCAAAATGTAAAAATATGAAAAAATACTGTATTTTGTGATTTTACAGATCTGACAGCAAAAACCATCATGGATCATGCAAATGTTAGACAAAAACACATATCATTGGTTTTCATTTGTTTTATCATAACCATCTATTGACAAAAATTATTTTTCATTCCAATTAAATCACTCTTGAGCCATCTATGGGACCCACCTTAGGCTTAAGAAAGCTACTATTTTTTTCATTTACCTTGTGAAATCTTAGGACTAAAAGGTGTGTGCTTTGGATGTTATGAGTGAAAATTTGCTCCATTTTGGTCAATCAATATTAATTTCAGACAGTATTCTATTGGCTTACTTCAAAACTAACTGAAATATTGGCGCAAAACTTTACAGATGGGGTTTTGGGGTAAGGGTCAACCAGTCAAGATGAAAACTTTATATAGTTAAATCGGGCCACCCCCTTTAATCATGGACCATGTAACTCTTGTTGTTTGAAGATATTTTGATGAATGCTGACTAAAGTGGCTTCTGCATTTGGTGCTATATTTTTTGGCAGAAGCTTCAACTAGCAACATTTTATTATACTGTAATATAATATTTTGTTCTGTACTCAGAGGGTGTATTGAGTCAACCCCACAATGCACTGGTTTGGGACATTTCACTCCAATAAGGTCGTGTTCCCAAAAACATCAAATTCTTAAAGGTGCCTGTTCCAATCGTCTTTGCCCCCCCCCATTTACCCGGAAGTAGTATCGATTTTGATATCAGATGAAAGGCGGTATTTTTTTCATGGTCGTCCTAAAATTTGAGCCCTCAAATCCATTTCATTTCCAAGATATAAACAAAAAACTACTGTTTTAATGGTCAACCATCAATATTAGCACAGTATTGAATAGGGCTTTGCAATATGCATTATTGCTTCTACCATCAAAACTGCATAAATCAGAACAATCACCTTTAACACATACAACCCTTCTTGCGTATGAGGCAGCAGCTAAATATGTCGAAGCCAGTGGAGCCAGCTCACTGCCGACCGGTTTGGGCCCGAGAAGTCTACATCCGCAGCCACACCGGCATGCCGGAGATGGCCGCAGCCCCCATCGATGCATATTGCTGTTGAAACAATGCTCACATACAACCCTGACTCATTTTAGCCCACAAGGTGATAGTACTTAGGGAATTTTTAACATGATCATGAAATGTCTAGTGCAGTGGCGTAACAGGCAGGGGGCAGGTTGCCCCCCTGATGACTTTGGCTGGGGAAAAAATTGCAAAAATCATGCTAAATCAGCCATTTTTAGCCTTCTGACTGGGAAAATTGGCCTTTTGACTCCCCTGAGAGGGAAAATTTCCCAAGACTGGGAAATTTGCCCCCTCAGAGCGGGCAGGCCCGATACGCCACTGGTCTAGTGGTTCTTAAACTTCTTGAACACTTTATATCCCTAAGTACTGATATGTGTTTAGTACAGTGCAGTATAGGCACATTGTAATGCATTGTGGGATTGATTCAAAATGCCCTCTGATGTTGGTCTGTTCTGTACTATATTTTTTATTCAGCAAAAACAAAACATAAAACTGTAAAAATTGACTACAGTAATAGAATTATCAAATAATTTTGGTAGATGTAAAAAGTTTTTGAGTTTTGTTAACTGTAGAGGAAGGATATGACAAAACACTAGTGGTTTTATTTCAAAATTTTAATTAAAATCAGCTTGTCTGATATTTAAAGGATACGAATTGAGGATACGAATTTCTCTCAAATTTCACCGAATCGGTTGTAGACCACCTGCCGAGAACGTTTCAAAGGTTTATTGAACAAACAAGTACAAAAGAAAACAGCAAACCTTGTTTTGAACTTGCCTGCTATCGTAATCGTCCCCATAGAACACCGTGCTTTGACTTTCTGTCGTGCACGACAGAAAGTACTAAATCATCATCTTACTACATAAAGACGGCGTATTCGGCTTATTCATTTCAGGTGTGATCTAATACAATGGTAAGCATTCCAAATATGCAAAAAAACGGGGGTTTGACAAAAATTGGGGCTGCTTCTTTCTGGAAATCTCCTCATGTCTCTTTAATGATCTTTGTGCTCAACAACTCTCAAATTGTAAATTTATAGAGATTAAATTAAAACTAATGGTATTGAAGCAGAGAAATAGTCATGGTAATTCACATTAGAGTAACTTATTTATGTATTATATGATCAAAATTGCCACTGTGAATTAAAGGTGCAACAAGAGATTTCACATAACAAGTGTCCCTAGAAAATATGGAAATTCTGATTTTTGTACCAATGTAAAGATTTTTATAAAAAATGTCCCCATGTGAAAGGATTAAGCTGAAAAGTATTTCTTTGGTACAACAATTGTGAAATTTCTAATTTTGTATACAGGTAGGAGCAAATACTAAATTCAGCCTATGTTTTATATTGAAATTAAGCAAATGAAAATCGCCTTTTGTTTTCACTTTCAATGCATTTCTGTAACCAAAGACAAGGTAAGAAATCTATTGGGGATCTTATCTATATGAAATCACTACATATGGCACAATATATGGGTGCTCCCAAATCTCTTGTTGCACCTTTAAAGCTGTATATTTGCAATATATAGTTCCGATTGTAAAATTATTTCAAATTACAATTGCTATCACAGATGATGTAGTTTGTAAAAACTTGCTAATGTATTTAGTGTGTGAAAATAGGTTTCAGATTATGGTTGGTTAGCAGAATTGTATTCCCCACTGCCCCACCCAAATCATTTTTTTTTTCTTTTTGAATACAATAATACCAATTATAACCATGGTACTTAAAGCAATGCAATAATAGCACATTTTTTTGAAGAGCACCCCCAATTTTTCAAAAATGTTGAGATTTTTACACGGTTGCATCGGTAACTGGCTAGTAGACTATGAATGGTTAAGCTCAAAAATGTCTATGTGTCGCAAACGAAAGAATTTTGTAATTAGAATAATTAAAATCGGAGATCTCCGATAATAATTCAACGGCTGCTGGAAACGGCCTTCCAATATGAAATAGCCGGGAAATAGCACCATGTACGTGTCTACGCTCACCCATTAGTTGTTTTATTGGTTCAGGCAAGTCAAGTTAGAGGTAATTTTCTTGAGGTGGCACTATTTAATCATGGACGGACATAAACTGAGCATTCCCAGCTCTGCCATTAAGTACAATCTGAGATCCCAATTCTAATTACAAAATCGCTTATTTTATGATAAATACATATTTTTTAGCATTCTCGTTCGCAGATGTAGTTTCTTAGACAGTTACCAACATAACTGTCCAAAAATATCAAATTTTGAAAATTGGGGGCGCTCTTCAAAAAATGTGCTGTTATTGCTTTAAATTGCCAAAGACAATGTGCACTTTGAAACTACTTATCCACTTCAGCCTACTTTCTAAGCCACTTGTTCATTGTCCTTAGAGAAGTCAATGTTGTTGGCACTATATTTGAATTGTCCTACATGATTTCTAATCTTACTTTAGTAACACTGCACATGAAGCTACCCAGGTTTCATCAAAATCCATCAAAGCATACTACAAGTGACCCAGTGTTGACGTTTTTAACACTGACACACATCCAAAGTGGAAAAAAAATCTGTGTGTGTCTTTCCTGCTATGACAGGGGACACAAAAATACTCATAGTCAAAAATAATTTTAAAAATATTTTCAGTATGTTAAATCATCAGTTGAATTTGATAGATTTTAATATACCTTGAATAGTGATCCCAATGTGATAATAGTTCTTTTAAGAACAAATGGGCCATTAGGAACTTGAGGTCCAATGTAATTTTGGGATCTTTTTGAGGTCATTCATTTTGGCCTTACAAATATTAACATTTGCTCATTTTGCATACGTGATTTGGTGGATTTTGATTGAACTTGAATGTAATGACCCAATGGGTAAATTGCTCACATAACCTTATTAGAGGTGAGACTCATAAAGGGTTTGTTTTCTTGGGTATCAATAATATATATGGGTTATACACTTAGCTTCCAAAGTGTTAAGCAATAAGAACAGTTATGTAATCCTGGCCTCATATTTTTTACCCTCTGCAGTTCAATTCTAAAGTACTAATATAAAATCTTCCTTTTGCTACTCCCTTTAAAACTATATTTTTTATTCCCTTTGTAATTATAAATTTGCCATTACCAGTAATATTCATGTTATATTATAATTTATATATATTTTTCTTTTCATTGTTATTATATTTATTATGTAGTTACCAGAAATGGGGAAGTATTGAAAGAGTATTCCAGAATAAAAAATATATAAGTAAATATATTAAGTGAATGTCAAAATAAATTAATTGTGAAACCAATTTATAAAGCAGCTCTTAGTATACTGTTCCTTTATTGAAAGACCTACAAATTAGCAAAATGTTGGTTTACAAAAGACAGTTTTGATGACCGTTTGTATCAATCCCCCAAATTTAGATGAAAACTACTGAAAGACCCCTATTTTAACAATTTCTCACTAAAGAGATTCACATTTAGTGCTTTGTCACTGAAAGACACCCTATTTTGATAATCCCTACCACTGCTCCTCCAGGTGATAAATCTGGTTTTTTTTTAAAGTCAAGTTCAGATAAACAAGAATTTCTTTAGATGGCCTGAAATGGAACACAATCCTGCAAATCTGCGGGGGTGTATACATTCATAAGATCTAAGATCTTGATTATTAAATTCTGTGGTGCAACTACAAAAATGAAGACCCTGACCTAAATGCCAAAAATTTAGGTCTTAGTTTTGTAGTTGATAATGTACAAAACTCAGCTACAACCCTTTATCAAATTCACTAAAATTCATTTTGTTGGTCAACCAAAAAAACTTGGGTCCTAGTTTTTTATACAGTTGAGTACTGGTACACTACAAAACTAAGACCTTGTATCAAATTCCTCCACTAAAATACATTTTGGCACCAAAACAAGTTAGTTCTTAGTTTTGTAGTTGGGTAAGGGTCCAACCACAAAACTAAGACCCTGTATCAAATTCCCAAGAAATATTGATTTGTGCCAAAAAGGGTCTCCTTTTTAAGTTGAGTACGGTCCACTACAACTCAGACCCGCCTCAAATTCCACTAATATACAGTTGTAACCTTTACACAAGCCCGGGGTAACCACCCGAGTACAAAGAGTTCCGCGGTGACCCATATGAGATCCATAAATAAAATAAAATGACCCTATCTGAGACTCAATTCTTGTTTAATGATATCTTTCTCCAAGCCATACCCCTATTCATATAAACATCCAGGCCACGCAAATATACCCATTGGCATTTTAACCTGGGATTTACACTCCATTTTGAGCGATATTTTTAATGGACTTTTTATTCCGTGTTAGAGAGCATGTGATATCAAACAAAACTCACCATTCTAACAGATTCATGCTAATTTTATACTCTATCTGAAACTGAAAAGAACATTTGATACCCTATGTGAGACTGACAAAGGTAAACCCGGGTCTAACAGCCATTGTAACACATCTCAAGTCAAAAGGTTTTATGATTAATATGGTGACAGACTGACAGGACCCCTGAAACATAATGCTTAAGTGCAGCAAATGGTGCCGTAAGGCGATGGGGCCAAACAAGGTGTGTACAGGTCCCAAATTTTTAAATTGATCCAATCATTTTGAAAAGTATACCATGTTGATTTGTCGCACCACAAGGAGTCAGGAAAGGTAATAGTTTATATTATTTACAACTAAATTTAAGATATAGCTAAAACAGCAAATCAGAAAAAGGGTCAATTTCATGTACAACAGGGGTTCAAATTTTAAAGTTGCTCCGATTTTGGATAAAAAATGTTTGAAAATTGTTGATGGAGTCATAAGAGTAAAAGGACTAGTTTTGACTGTCAAAAATGCTTAGTTGCCGATGTAGGAGGGGCACAGAAGGTCAACAAGCCATTGCATTCAATGGGGCTTGACCGTGTTTCCCCCTACTTCTCTTAGCCAGCAATTTAGACAACTCAAAACTTATCTTATTTTGATCCATGAGCTCCACCACCAATATTTGCACCATTGTTTATCCAAATCGGAGCACTTAAAAATCTGACCTCTGTACAACTTGAGATTTGACCTTTTTTTTTTTTTTGCTGTTTTTACTTATAACGCTTAAACTTTACATTGTGGATAGGAACAAACATACCGTTCCTGAATCCTTGGTGGTTAGACAAATGACATGGTGTACTTTTCAACACATGATTGGATCACGTTAAAAATTTGACCCTGTACAAACTTTGTCTTGGCCCCCTCTCCTTAAGGGCACCATTTGCGGCACTTAAAAGAGTTTCTGGGGTACCTTCATCTGTCTACATATTGTAATCACTCAAACCTTTTGTACTTGAGATGTGTTACAAATGTGTGCTAGCTCCTAGGCTAAAGAGGTTACCCTATATTGCCAGTCTCGAGACCTGCCCAGGTCTTGTGTTTTTGTAACTCGGGTGGTTACCCGACCAGAATACCCAGTTACCCCCCGGGGGTCTTAGTCTGGGGGTCTTGGTTTTGTAGTTGGATCCTTACTCAACTACAAAACTAAGACCCAATTTTTTTTGGTGCTAAACTGTACGTAGTGGAATTCGATACCGGGTCTTAGTTTTGTAGTTGGACCCTTAAACTACAAAACTAAGACCATAACTTTTTTGGCACCAAAATGTATTTTAGTTGAATTTGATAGAGGGTCTTAGTTTTGTTGTTTGACCCTTACCCAATTACAAAACTAAGACCCTAATTTTTTAGTGCCAAAATGTATATTAGTGGAATTTGATAGAGGGTCTTAGTTTTGTACTTGGACCCAACTACAAAACTAAGACCTTAACTGTTTTGGCGCCAAATCAATATTTCTTGGAATTTGAGACAGCGTCTTATTTTTGGAGTTGACCCTACCCAACTAACAGTAAGTACTTGGACTAAGCTATAGCCTTAAATGACTACAATCAAATATGTTTCAAAACAGTGGCTTGACCAGCAGGGGCGGGGGGAAGACTGCTCCCCCAGAAAACTAAAATGGGGGCCGAGAAGCGAAAAATGTGGACGAGAAGGGGAAGGAGAGGGAGAAAGAAGGAAAGGGGAAAGAGAAGGGAAAAGAGGAAAGGAGAGAGAAGAAAAGGGGAAGGAGGGAGAGGAAGGAAAGGAGAATGGTAAAAAGAGGAAGGATGAGAAAAAGGAAGGAAGAGGGAGAGAGAAGAAAGAGGGGAAGGATGGATTTATTATAGCTTCAAATGAATTTATTGTCAAATTTGTGCTCTGAAACACTCCTTTTTTACCTTTTAAGATGGCAAAACCCAGGAGCTTCCGCAGGCTCTTCCTTCTGAACCCCGCCAGGGGCCCTATAAGTTGGACCCCACCTTTTTTTTTTTTTTTTTTTTTTTTTTTTTTTTTTTTTTTTTTTTTTTTTTTTTTTTTTTTTTTTTTTTTTTTTTTTTTTTTTTTTTAACGGTTTTGCACTCAGGACTTTCCTTGAGCCAAGTTGAGGTGTTTAGGCCTCATATATAAAATGTTCCCCACCGGATGCTATATGCTATATATGTGTATATTTTATCCATACACAACCAGGAAAATGTGTTTGGAAACTATCCATTTCCATTTAGAATAGTAAACTTTATTTAATCTTATATTGTCCACAAGACACGTGGTCCCGTAACTGATTTCAAAGCATTTTACAATCATCCACGTATAACGTCGTCTCTTCAATCATGGCAACCACGACTGATATCCGTAGCGTTGTTTCAAGCTTAAAAGCCTTCGAAAAGAAAAGTTGGTAGGGAATCTTATCTTGCTACATAATAGCTCATAATGTAATGGAGAGAATGAAACTGCTACAGGAATAGCCATAGCAACGTTGTACAGACTTCTTAAACCAAAACGGGTTGACAGACGAATGACGATAGATACCCTGCAATGAACTAAACATTGACGATTTTGGCGAGCAAGCAATCATTCGTAATAGTCAGGTTCCTTATGTAATTTTGTTGGCTTTTTATGGAGATTAGGAAAACTATACATTTTCTGAAAGCTTATGGTTCACCAAATAAGAAAATCAATGTTGGCATTTTTTAAATTCCCTATGGCGGCCATTTTGGAATTCAAAATGGCTGCCAATTTTTTGCTCATATCTCGTTCTCTGAGACTAGTATAGAAGCATGATTCTGGTGTCTATACCCATGTTTTAAGGGTCAAGGAATCCAATAAGATCATTGATAACAACATCAGATCATTTGGTTTTGGCGGCCATATTAAATTTCAAAATGGCCGCCAAATAAAGTTGCTTTTGCCCATATCCCGGTTTCTGAGACCGGTAGAGACTGGCACGATTCCAGTGTTTATATCCATGTTTCCATGGTCTAGAAATTCAATAAGTATTTTGATAGCAACATTGGATCACTTGGTTATGGCAGCCATCTTAAATGTCAAAATGGCCGCTATAGCAGTGTATTTTACAGACAGTTTGCCTGCAAAAAAATGTGATAAATGTGCAAATTGAAGTCTTGATACCTGTTACCTGTCATGCCTGTAGGAACTATTATCTGGTAATTTCGTTTTTCCAACAAACTCAAAATTTAAGATGGTGGCCCCTATGGCGGTAGACGTTTCATATAGAAGTCCCATTGATGCAAATGAGGTATTGCTATTCATTCCGTCAAGCGCTACTGCACAACGTCATACAGCACATGACGGAATCAATTGTAATACCTCATTTGCATCCATGGGACTTCTATATGAAACGTCTACCAATATGGCAACCTTTACAAATAATGTGGGTTTTTCAGATCCAATCTTAAAACATAGTTCGATGTGAAACGCTTCAGTAGTACATCTTAGAGTAGTGAATGATTACATCGTCATGAGTCTTCCAACAGGCAATCGACCATTTTTGGCGCGAACGAAATTGAGTTTTTGCATATTATGATACTATATCACAAGCTCTTTTCATTAGCCTATACCAAATATTGAGCAAAAATACCATTCAAATGTTAATAGAATATATTTTCACTTTGGGGAATCATACCCCAAACCGCCAAATGAAGTATTCCAACAGACCATCTGAATGCGTCTGTTTGCTGTATCTGAAAAAACCACCGCACGGATGCTTATTAAGTGAGCGATCGATCAAAGGGATACTGCGAGATTCACCTCCTGCTTGATCAACCACGGGGGGGGGGGGGGGGGGGGGGCTTACAAGTCCGGTCGAAGTTTTTAGTACATGGTGTATCTGTATTGAGTCGATTTTGCCACACTCAATAAAAATCTTATAAATGGTTCCCAGGATTTACTGACAGCAATTCTGCCGGATAATAATACTGTGTGAAAATTACAGTATACGTAAACATGAGTCAATCAAACACTGAAAAAATATATTTGGCGAGTTATTAAAACCAAGATTGTTGAATGTGTAAAAAGCCACTGTGACGAAACAAATGTCAACCAAAATTTTCGGTGCATATACTGTACAATTTAGTAATTTTGGTTAAAACATAGCAAATAAACAAATAAACTGTAATATAAAGTGATTTTGGAAACTATAAAAGATGTGGTTTATGGGATTTGTTTGGCCAGAATTGCTCCAGTATTTTCCTATAAGCCTAAGATTTACAGTATTTTCCGTAAATAACTTATAATTGAGAATCCAGAATAGTGTAGACAACAATCATAAATAATTCAAAGTTTTTTTTCAAATTACGAGCCTTATTCTCATAATTTCGTCGTAATAGGCTCGAAAAATTGCACAAAAAAGGATTTTACTAATTTGGAATTATGGTCAAGTCAGAGTATTGTCTTTTTATGATCCGTTTTTTTTTACGTGAAGCGAACGTTATTTCGTAAAATTAAAGATGCATTTTAGTAGTGTCTAAACAAAAATATGCATTTTAGTGGATGTGTTCTTTACCAGACGTAGATTGTAAGATGTCTTGACTGTCTTAAGCGACGATCCGGGCGATGAGACACAGCAAAAGGAGCCTACACTGTTAAAAATGTCATTTACAATAACAGCGTTTTACTGGCAGCTGGATCACAAACAGTTCGAATCCACGTTTTTTTTCAGTCATTTGCACGTTTCTAGTCCCGTTTTACAGTTATTTGCACGTTTTGCGTCCCAGCTAAACAGTCAAAACGCCGGTCGTTATTTTAAGCTCATTTTAACAGTGTACGTTTATCAGTTTTTGAATCGCGCCAGTTGAGTTTTATTTTATTATTATTTTAAAAATGATAGTTAAACAGATCCTTATTGTGTAATGAGCCAAATATAACGTTACATGAGAATAATTCACAAATACCCTTATTCATTTGAGAAGTGTAACACAAAACATAATGTATTAAGTACGGTAAATTGTGCAAAACTAGTAACATTTACTCAGTTTTACACCGGTTGCTGACAAAATTAATTAATTGTTGAACTGTAATAAAGTAAAGATTCAATCAGCTATGTTGGTAATTCAAAGTTATAACAACAAGAGATAATTTATAACCCCAGAAAGGACTAAAAGAGGTCAAAATATTTTTTTACACAAAGTACTTTTTTATTTTTTATAGATAGTTCAAAAACTCTTGTTGAAACCGAAACCCTTCACGTTTGGTATGATATTTGTCCATCTTAATTGAACAATATATTCATTTGAAAGGAAAATAATGTATATACTTAATTCAATGTTCTTTATACATTCACTTATGGTAGCTTCAGATCGTGGTTATTGTATGGGGTCAATCAGAGGGTCCCAGGTGTGATTCCTAGTTCCTAGTAGATAGGCCCTGTTAAAAGTTTACAGCCAATTAACCCTCGTCTACCCGAGCCATTTTTTTTAAACAAAACTCCGAAGGGGGTGGGGTGGTCGGGAGGGGGTGCGTTACCACCCCTGTGATTTCCGTTACTGAACATCCGATTCTGTAAATTTGTTACAAAGGCTAGCTTAGGCGTTTCTTATTTCCCATTGTACAAATAACAAAATAAGTACCAACATCCCATTATGACGTCACTATGACGTCATATGTTGAGGGAACGTGCGAAATTAAGAAATAAAGGGTAATGCGGTATCCTTTATGGGCGAACAATGGTCCGAAGGTCGGAAAAAACTAAATAATGGGCGAGCGCAGCCGAGCCCTTATTTGAAAGTTTTCTCCGAGGAGACATTATGAGCCCATAATGATACTGCAAACTCGTTGATTTCTTTATATTACCTAAAAAGCCTCATTTTAATAGCAAAATGCTTGGAGACCAGTTATTTAAGAAAAAGGGGTGTGCCGTATCCTGTTATGGGCGAAAAAATGTGTCCGATGTGGTGGGAAAAAAATAAATAATGGACGGGGCGCAGCCGGTCCAATGATGTTATTTTTTGGTCGAGGAACATTATGAGCCATAAATAATACTGCAAAATACTGCATTACCGAAAACAGCCTGATATAATGAGAAAATGCATTCGCGACCAATTATTGCAGAATAATTGGCCGTCGTCGTTAAACTGACCAATCAGCATGCAGCACTCAAGAAGAGCAGCCGAGGTAATAAATATAGAATAATGGGCAGTAACTGACCAATCAGAATGCTTGCATTTTCAATAATGGGCAGAAAAGGTAATATAATACTGCATATAGGGTTGGAAATTGATATCTCAATGTTTAGCAACCCAAACACATTCTTTATAGCACTACAATGCTCTCATATAATAAAAACTAGTCATTTCCCATCATAAGAATGGAATATTCCTAACCTTTTCTTTGGGCTCACTTTATATTTCCTATCCCCGGTGGATGTTTGTTTTGGACAAAAGGAGCGAAATAGATCAATTGACAATACATTAAATATTCTCGGGACCAAAAAAGGGGGCTTTAGTAGGCCGGGAAAAAATCTGAAGGGGGTGATAACCCCCCCCCCTTTTTTTGAGGTAGACGAGGTTAAAGATCAATAATGCAATTGTAAAACAAAAAAAAAAAAAAAAAAAAAAAAAAAGATCCTCATTCCAAATTTTTCGTTTTTCCTCTTTCTTTCCTTTTTTTTAAATATTCTGGCACCAAAAAAAAGGGGGCTGTAGCTAGACGGGGAAAACCTGAAGGGTTATACACCACCCCTTTTTTGAGGTAGATGAGGGTTAAGATCAATAATGCAATGTAAAACAAGAACATCAAATCTTTTTCGTTTTTCCTCTTTCCTTCCTTCCTTTGCCACATACATTAACGATATTATTTGAGTTCCAGCAAACTTCGTTGATAATAATTTAAATAACTGATAATTTATCTTGTGTACTAATAACCGCAATAAAGTAATGTGGTTTTGAGTACTGTAGACAAATTATCATTCACATTTTTAGCTCTCAATTAACAATAAATGATAATGGTAACTTAAAAGATACTCATGAAATTATTCACGAACATTGAATCCAACCCGATTACGCTTATGAAAGTAGATACAGGAAATTATTTTCCTTTCAATTCCAATAACGAAGGATGTTTAACGGGATGAGAAATTCTCATTCTGCATTTTCAATAAATACCCCTTTGAATCAGAAAAATATGGCAATTGGAATTGAAATCAACGTCAGAAATCTTGTCGGCCAACTGCCATCTAATATCAAAAAAGCTTATTTTTTTTACTCATCTAAGTTTTCAACAACAGACGAGTATAAGAGGCAATACCTATAAGAGTGCTATTACTCCAAAGAGGTGAACATCTACGCAAGGACTCTTGTTTGATGACAAAATCAAAAAAAATAATATCCATGGTAAATCCAATCATTTCAATGTTATGATATACCCTCCCGAAGTCGTTGATTTACAGTTTTAGATACGTCATTGACACTAATGGCTAATATACTTTCTATGGTTTTCGTTACGTGAAAGTAGTAGTAAGCCTACATGAATCTTGTATTTATTTTCGTGACAGGTGGATACTACTGAAAATGTAATAACTATAAATGTAAAAGATACCATATGAATAATTAAAGCGTGTGTTTTTAAGTTTAATGTACTTGAAAATAGACATATTATTATAAACACGTGATGTATGTGTCGCTCATTAGAATTCAAGTGATTTTCGTCCGATCGCCTCGCAATTTATACAAATATAAGACGTGATCGCAAGTAAGGCTTTTCTGATCTTTGACTCCTTTTACTCTACAAAAATAATCAAAAAGCTACACCTTCAGGCAATAACAGATAGTGCCTAAATCACAAACCTCTTCCACTTAAGTTTATGAAAGTTATTATGTCCCAATAATTCACAAAACCAGGGTTCCAAACTCTAGACATACGCTTTGGACGTCTTTAGTGTACTCACACCTGTGGGCCGATGCTACAATTGGGAAATACAGCAAATACTGTAAAATTTTATGTCAATTTACCAGGCGTATTAACCGACTACAACTGGAGCTTTTATTGATTTTTTTTTCGAAATCAACCTTCGTACATTCAGTATTATGATTTTCCAATTATACTGTAAGTACTAAAGTTACCAGAAAAAATTGCTATAATTTACAAGAAAAATTTGGCAGCAATGCTTCCAACAAAACCCGTAAATCAACCTTTTTACTGGTTTATATTCAAATTAAAACTGTATATTTATAACTTGCTGTATTAATACAACACTTGACCAAAAGTATTGCAACATGCAAAAAACCCAAATTCGTAATAACAAATGTTTCAAATATTACCATGTATTATAGACCACATCTTAAGTAATTTAATGTCAAAAGTTATGGTTTTCATACCAGATGTTATTACCCCAGAATAAAAGAGGGTGAAAACATGTTGAGTTGCTTGTCACTGTTCCATGAATATGGCGAATTACAGGACTGCGAACGATAACTTGCCGTTTTGCAAGACTGAAGGAATACCGACACAGAACAAAATAAAATGGCTTCAAAAATAGCCGCTTAATGAATGGTCGGGTTCGTAGGGTTTTAAATGTTTGCAGGGAAAACAATGGAGTGGTTTTGAGGACGGGAATGAGTAAAGTCAATGGAAGACGGTGGTCTTAGAAAAAGGTTTTTTGTTTTTGTTGTAAAACATTGGAGGACATCAAAAGCTACTCGTCTGAAAATACGTGTTGACATAAATGTCTAATTCCGTGTTCACAGTGCATGACAAGCAGCAAAAAGTTAACCGGTGACGATTTTTAAAAAAAAGGTGTTTTTAGGTTATCAGTACCGCTATCTAGTAATTAATATTAATTTCCGAGGCCAACGGCCCCCTGGACGTGCTCCCGTTTCTATTGACATTTATCTCATTTCCGGTCCATCAACCACTCCGATTGTTACCCTAAAAAATTACAGAAAACCGGACAAAACCAATATAATCCATTTAGTGATAATTTGCAATCATTTGGCGTTCCTGTGCCTGATTCATTTTGGAGTACAATCGGCAAGATATCATTGACTGGCCTCTTTAACCGCATATTTTAGGAAACATGACAAGCAAAATCAAACGTGTTTCGCACTATTTGATTCTGGGACACCGCATCTGTCCGAAAAATGTAATTCGGACAATAATTACGTAATGTGTAGTCAAGAACGTCTGGTGCAATTTAAAATCATTTTTTGAATTATACATTGTTTTTTGTAGTTGCAATACTTCTGGCCAGTGTGTGTATTTTCATTGAGTATTAAATATTTGATTCAAATCACTTCTAATACAAATAAAATGTAGAACCTCATTAATTCCGCTTTTCTATCTTCACTGGCACATTAGTTTGCCTGTAAGAGACACTGGACACCTTAGGAAACCGTACAAAAGCAATTCTCATTCTAGCCGCCCTCCGCAGGCAAAAGTATGTTCAAACTGTTGAATACCGCAGCCTGAGGCGATCGATCGACTCTTTTTGAGTACGCCAACGCTCAATGTGCAGTCGTCTCCTTTGACATAGAAACCGAGGACGTTTTTTAGTTTTTGCAAACAGGACCAATCACTTTGTAATTAAATTTGACAGAAAACAAGGATCATGGAATGGAACGAGTGCTCAAAATAAGAACGTTTCAATGTCCACAATTCCACATAAAATCATGTTCCTAAAATGTTTCAAATGTAGATATGCAAGTTCATAATTCTCGAAAACTTTCAATCGCCGAGATCTCGAAATGTGACTTTTGGTCGATTCGGCCTGTTTGGAAGATTCGTGACGACATAATGAGTCCGCACTACCCAAGCGAATGGACTCCAGGCATAATTTTGAATTACGTCGTAACAATGCATTTTGTTGGGAGCTATAAAAGACCAGACGTCATGTTGTTTGTTCCTTTTCCCTGCTCCAAGGCCTGTGGGCAATGGGCCCACGTTTTTTCAGAGTGGGTTACAACAAAAAAATGACACAAGGTTCCCTAGGCTATCCACGCAACGGCATTGTCAATACACCCGCGGAGTGCTTGCACCTCTAACGGGAAGGTACAACAAGAGCCAAAGCCAAATTCCTCGGAAATATCGCAGAGTATCGTCGGTTAAAAATCCTAGACATAATCGAGGAGGGGTCATGGAAGACCACGAAAAATCTACTGGACGACAACGCATTGATTAGCTACTTAGACGAGGAGATCGCACCTATTAACTCTGTCCGGGAGGCCTGCGGGAATGCTAATGAGCCGTCTTCGTCGTTTGTGGAAAGACACTATGGAATTCAACTGTATATCGGAGATTGCTTTAAACATTGGTTACCTAGCAAGACGAATGACCAAATGTCCTTGCCTAGCCTTTCACTACAAAGTTGCTCGGCTTCACTGGGCTGGAAGCACACAGAGAACAGCTCGGAAACTGGCGAAATGTCTTTATGGACGACAAGCAGCTACTCCTTTAACCGTCAACATGGAAGACAAAGGGTCGTCGATTACGTGGAGAGAACCTAGCTCAGAGATGACTGTATTCAGAATCGATCTAAGGTGATAGCGGCCTCAGTGATGGAGGGCCGATATTCATATGGAGGAACAACGTCACATGTGGTGCCAGAGGAAGATGAACGCCGTCGTGTATCCGGACATTCTGGAAACCACTTGCCGCCACATGCAAGAAGGATTTATGCAAACAATTTTCGGCTGCCACGACGCACACGCCACGCCGCACAGGCCGCTGTAGTGAGACATTTCTTGAGGCAGAGGGAGTGGAGCAGATACCAGGCCTGCTGCTCCTCTGATATGAACCCTATAGAGCATGCTTGGGATGCCTTAGGGAGCACATCAATGACAGGGACAATCTTCCTCAAACTCTTCAGGATTTAGCTCAGGTTCTGACCGATGTGTGGGACCCTCTCTCTGCCCATTGACATATAAACAACCTTGTGAACAGTATGGCGCGACGGTCCTTGATGAAACTGCTGCATGCCATGGTGGCCATGCTCGATATTAGTGACAGATTGACATTTTACAACATTCTATTGAACATTTCGAGTATGAACTTTTCCCAAAATGTGTTATCTGTAAACTGAGAAGGAGGGAACAAAATGGAAGGAGTATAGCGAGTGGAGGGGGGAGATGAGAAAAGGGAATGAGGTGGAGAGGTAGAGGATGCGTGAAGAGGTTGGTGTGGAGCAGGAAGGGGGCGTGGGGGTAAAAGGTGGGGAGATCAATAGGCCTGATGTGAAAAAATTTTAACAAAATCCTTAAATCTATATCTGCGTCCAAATACCCACTTTTTCTTTCAGGCTAATGACACCGTTCTAAAGGGTTATTGTGGACCTAGTTCATGTGATATTTCGGAAGAGACTGATCAATCAGATAATGTGGCGATTTCCCCTGATATTATAAACTAACTCCCACTGTAAGAGCCATTCCATAAAATTATTTTATTCCACTTTATGAGCCAACAGTGTAAAATGCATTTATATGGAATTTGGATTGGAATTTCATCTATGAGAACTGATTTTGTTTTCAATCTTAATTTGGGATCTTTCTCTCATCTCAATCTTTCCGTTTAAAGCGAGATATTTGTAAAAGAGCATATCTGTCCGGACGTGTCCCAAACGTCACCTTATGCCATTGACCTCAGACTCGGTTTCTTTTTCTTTTGATTTAATTCTTAATTTTGAGTTTGTATGTTTCCGATACAGAGAGCATCATATAAACATCGTAATATAACAGAAAATATAGTGAATATAAGCGAATAAATAAAAGGTTAGTAATCAACTGGGGCGTTTCAAATTGATTCCGCATATTTTCCCATTCGATCAACGTTTTAGGGATTCAAGTTCCCGTTCCATATTTATATTGCTTTGGATTGATCAAAAACATGGTTATAATTAAAAGCGTAAAACACAAGCGAAATTGATTTGTAAGAAACATCTAGGTTTTTATTTATTTGCATGGAAGAGAAAATGGTCATCGATTGGACCAATGGCTGGCTGCGTAGTTTCTGCAATTTTTCAATCACAGCTGTATACTTCAAACTTAAAATGAAGATTATTTTAGTCTGTGGATAGTTTTATAAAAAAATGAGGGATAGGGGCAAGGTTTGGTTAGCAAAAATCGGAAGTACAATTCTTTTGAGGCGATTGGACAGTTTGCCTGAAGCTGTTTGAATTTAGTGCTTGGAGGCAGCAGGTAAGCCATGTCGTATGCATTCTGCCTTGGTTTGGTCGAGGAGCCAAGATTTTAATCTACAGGTATTACGAGCCATTGGTTTCTCCTAGTTGACAAACTCAATGGACCACATCTCACCGTTTTTCTTAAACTTTGTGAGATGGAAGACATTTGGTCACAATGTAAGGAAAAAAAAGAGACATTTACAAAACTCAGCATTTGTCTGTTGCCATGGTAACAGCCCTTTCTTGTTTTTGCTGATTTACCCGAACGTGGTCTAGGGATAACCCAATTAGCTAATTTCATTACTATAAAAAATACACGTCGCGGTTTTCGAACCGCTAACATCCCCCGGGCGGGAGCGGTTATTTTAACAAATTTTTAAAATATCAGCGCAAATACCACCCCCCTAAACCCAAAAAAAAATCCCCTTAACCCCAATCAACCCCTTAAACCTGGCAACCCCCCTTAAACTCGGCAACCCACCTTAAACCACACAATCCCCCTAAAGCCCAACAACCCCCCTTAAACCCGGACAACGCATGTGCAACGTCCGCAATGCATGCGCGCATACGCGCGCACATGCGCGCATTCGCTGCATGTGGTGGCACTTCTGCGCATGCATACTCGTATTATGTGCCACAAAACCCCTTAAACCCAAACAAAACCCAAAAACCCCCGTTAACAACCTAAAAATCCCCTTAAACCCCAACAACCCCCCTTAAACCTGGACAACCCCCTTAAACTCGTGCCAACCCACTTAACCCAACAAGCCCCCTGAAGCCCAGACAACCCCCCTTACACCCGACAACCCCCTTTAAATCCGGACAACCCACCTTAACCCCAAGCAATCCCCCTTAAGTCCAGCAACCCCCTTAAACCGGACAACCCCCTTTAATAAACCCACACCCACCTTAACCACCGCACAATTCCCCCTTAAACCCCAACAACCCCCCTTAAAGCTGGACCAACCCCCCTTAAACCCGGACAACCCCCCTTAAACCTGGACACCCAGCACTTAAACTCGTGCAACCCACCGTAACACAAACAAGCCCCCCTTACCCAGACAACCCCCCTTAAACCCGACAACCCCCTTTAACTCCGGACAACCCACCTTAAACCCCAACAAGCCCCTTAAGTCCAGACAACCCCCCTTAAACTCGACCCACCCTTAAAAAGCCCAGACACCCCCTTTAAATACCCAACAAACCCACTTAAACCCCAACAATCCCCTTAAACCCAACACCCCCTTAAAGCTGACAACCCCCCTTAAACCCCCGGACAAAAAACCCGCCCCTTAACCCGGACAACCCACCTTAAACCTATACAGCGCGAGGGTCCTGATTCCCCACCCCTCCATCAGTTTCATCAAAAGAAATCGGACTTATGGATCATCAGATAGTTTGTTCACCAAGTTTTTTTTTTGGGTGAAAATACCCCCAAATAATTTAGCCCATAATATGCAAATACATTAGCTATTTACTTAGCATATCATGCGCCACAAAACTTATCACGCGAGAGTACATGATTCCCCACCCCTCCACACCAAGTTTCATCAAAATCGGATTAATGGAATCTTCAGATAGTGTGTCACAGCTTTTTTGGTACAAATACCCTCAATATTAACTCATTAATTAAATGCAAATTAGGTACTAATTAGCATATGCCACGCGCCTAATCTAATCAGATGAAGGGCACGGCAGTCCAATCCCACCCGCCAAGTTACAACTACCATAACCCTTATGGGTTCATGTTACGCGTTCACACTGATTGGTGTTGGCAAAGACCAATTAACTCATTAATTATGGAAATTAGTTACCTAGTTAGCATATGCCACGCCCATATCTAATCAGATGAAGGGCATGGCAGTCCGATCCCACCCCACCACGTTACATCACCATAAACCTTATGGGTCTCAAGTTATCGCGTTCACAGATTGTGGTTGGACGCCGCCGCCGACGCCGACGCCTTGACTGATAGCATAATCCCCCCCACCTTCTGCTTTTCAAGCCATGGGGATACAAAACAGCATTTTCAAACAAAATGGTAACATCAAGACGGTAATCTTTTTTTTAGGAAACTTACTTCATTATAAATACCTTCATGTTTACAACTAACTGTCGAGGTTGTCCCAGCTTCTTATATTCTTTTGCCACGTGAAAATACGCATTTCCACGATATATGAAAAACTCAAAATTTTATGGGCAAGGTTAAATCCCATTTTCTCCAAAATGGGTGATTATTTTTTATTATTATTTTGTGCATGTAATGTTTGCTTAATTAACGCCCTCAATTTGATTGACCAAAATTGTGGGCAAGTACGCGTTTACTTGTCACGTGACACAGAAATCAAGGGATTTGTGATAAGGCTTTTAGGCATATTTTTTATGGTATATTAGCTATAAAAAACATTAACATTAGTGTCTAATAATATATTTTTGGGCTCTCAAAAGCAGATGGATACTTTTTATAACAATCTATCTATCAGTCTGTCTGTCTGTCTGTGTCTGTCCTGTTTTGTATCTTTCCTGTAGGTGTGTCCTGTCGTCTGTTCACACACTTTTTTGCCGAAAATATTCCCTCTTGCCACACGTTTGGCTGATTGCAAGCAGCAAAAATCTGTCAGAAGAACCACTAACACAAGCCGAGATGGTGTTCACAGATTTGGGTCAAAGGTCACATGGGCCAATTAAAGGGGACTTTTTTTATTTTTTGAAATTTATAAATTCTTCTTGGTGCCACAAAGAAATTGCCATATTCACCAAACCTAGGCACATTATAGGGTTTCCCCAGATTTATGGTCAATGATCCCCTCATTGTTCATCGATCCAAGAACTGCTGACCCAAGGCCCATATGGATGTTCACAGTTTTGGGTCAAAGGTCATGTGGCCAATTAAAGAGTGTTTTCCTAGATAATTTTATCATTTACACAACACCATTTTTTCCTTGGTTACCAAAAATTATGACCAATGCTCAAGTCCCATTGAAAGGGTCACCGACAAGTAGAACATCATCACTAACTTCTGACTTTTTGTGACATGTTCTATAACTTAAAATATACCCATATCGGCAATTATCATTTTGATTCTAGCAATACTTTTTCATAGCTTATTTCGCAAGTTTCTCTTAGACGCCAGTACTATAATACAGTAAATACAACAGTATTGGCGTTTATTTGTCATCTACTGAGATAAAAAAGAAATGCCATATGTTTATGACGTCCCTCGTAGGCGTCAAGTCAGAATCCTTTCAAACACAAATAAATGAGCTTGGCAAAAGTGATCTAAATTTTATACAATATAACAGATTTTAATTATTCGTAATTGGTTCAAAATGGTATTAAAACACCTCAAATTAAACAAACACAATATTTAATATTATCCTTAATGTAAACAGAATGTCCACTAATCTCCACAAGAAGTTGCAGTTCAACTATGATATGTCCCTCTACAGCGAAGACTTCAAACTGACAGCAATGCAAAGGCACACTTAATAAATCCTCATAATATCCATTGGATCTTTCGCAGTGGCCTGAAGATAACTTTTTTGTCCCAGCAGTTCAAGACGACAGGTTACATAAGTCCCTCGACGGACACGAATATTCCACAGTATAATATCAGCTCCAAGATAATCACCCACCACGATTTCTATCGGTCCACAAATTGGAATCCTATTTTGATTCCGAACACTTTCGGCTTTCAAACACGTAGAATAATAACAGCACTCCGCTCACATGGAATTGACAATATACTAAATCCTGGGCACTGTGTGGAGCATGAATCTACATTATTGTAGATAAACTAGCTAGAACCATACTGTATACTGAGTGCAACGTCTGACCGCGGAGACCTTAACCCAAACTCAATATATACTGACTTCACAAAGTTCCCAGCCTAAATAGACATTACACTCATCATGCATAACCATAACCTGAATCACATCACTTTCCATATATAACCTTGTGGTAAATTCACTTATCTGTACAATTTTTGATCGCAAACTAAACAGTTTTCATCTTGGGGAATTCCCCACTTCTTCCCCTATTGTCAATCTATCTAACAGGTCCCACATGCAAAAACAAACTAGGATATTCCCCTTCTCTCTCTTTTATAGTAAACAAAGTCTTTTTTCCCCGTGAAATCTTTCTCAATAAATTGAAAATAATATTTTTAAAGATTTAATCGAAAAATGAGGCCATATCAACACATTATATAACATTTCTATCTGTCTCCAAAACAAACCTGAATTAAAAGATATGAATTAGGTGACATGTCATTTACCCATGTAAACACTTTTCATTATAGAAAGAGTCAAATAGTTTAAGAGAGATTACATAGCAAAATCTTGCTTATATTTATTAAAAACTATTCTTTTTTGTAAATCATATACTCGGTGCTGAATTAACCTTCCAATGTTGAACTGAAACAGATCATTAACCTTCTAAGAGAAATGGAATGCCCCCAAATACAAATACCGGCTATAAGAAATGGTACAGCCATTTACCCCCGGTCCTCCCGAATTCCCTACATCTGCTCACTTTGCGTTTTTGGCACAGACCAGAACGGATGTGACTCGGCTCGTCACTGCCAAAACTATAGTATAGCGCTAGAGCTTTTGGCCCGAAATTATGCTCCAGACCAGCTGCTCCAGGACCATATGCCCGGAGCATATGGTCCTGGAGCAGCTGGTCTTGTAGCATATGTCCTGTAGCATAATACTCTGGAAAAATATTCTAAGGCAATGCCCAGGAGCTATTTGAAATACGCAAAATGGTCCTGGAGCATATTGACTTAGGAATATTTTTCCAATTATTTATTCCCAGGACCAATCTGCTCCAGACCACTGCTCCAGGAGAGATGTCCTGAGCAGCTGGTCCGGAGCATAATTTCGGGCCAACATCTCTGAAGCAAACTATAGAATAATACTTAGCTAGATTTTTTCGGCTGTCATCTTGGAATACTCCTTTACCAATACCGCCTTTCTGACTTAATCAGACCATCAAAACTAGAAAGTAACATCCTGATGTCACTTTTAGTTTAAATACTAATTTCCCTGTTGACTTGCAAAGATGATTGTAGTATGGCCATAAGTGAATCTCTAAAATGTTTCCCCGTTAATGTTTGGTGTCCCCAAAATCATTTACCTAGTAAAACATGACTTGTGAGTGATAATCCTTGTAACCTTTCCAAAGTGAGATTTTTTTTCTGATAAGCTTTACAATATTTTTTTTGATTCATAAAGAATAATTAGCCAAAAGTAAAGACTAAATTTTGAAATATCCCATTATTAATTTTGCGTTTGACTTTGGTGTCCCCAAAATGTTACATTGTGACATAAACCATTGCTTGCCATTTTCTAATTTAGTGTATGTTATTTGCTAAAAAATCTACTTAATTTATATCTTTTGTGGTTCCCTATAAACATACATTATAAAAAGTGACCCACTTCAAAGCACACCTTGAAAAAAATGGAAAATATAACATTTGGTGTCCCCATGTTGCACGAGCGACATTGAAAAATATTGTTCTGTATTTTGCATCTAAAAATAAATTGTATTGCTTAGCTGAATGGATTACTGACTTGCATATACCACCCTATTCGAAATAAACAAAAATAATATTTACTTATCTCTAGGGTGCGCAAAGGGGAACTTTTGCAATTTTGGTGTCCCCTGTTTACACAAGAACACCAATTTTGTTTTTGTGCCCCATAAACCATATGTATTGATTGCTTTTCTGCTCTGAATTTAGTTCTGTGTATTGGTTTCTTTCCCGTATCCCCAATTGTTAAGGGACTTTCTCAAAAACATTTCTAAAAGTAATTTCCAACAAAACGATTAACTGATTTTAGG
Organism: Ophioderma brevispina; assembly: GCA_023653785.1. Taxonomy (NCBI): domain Eukaryota; kingdom Metazoa; phylum Echinodermata; class Ophiuroidea; order Amphilepidida; family Ophiodermatidae; genus Ophioderma; species Ophioderma brevispina. The sequence goes on along the minus strand of JAMKCH010015295.1, from coordinate 2,192 downwards.
CCAAAATAAGCATGTCACAAGTGGGTTCCCATTATTTAATGGAATAACCATATATCTACAATATTTGTCCAATTGCCGTAGGCCAATTCCTTCAACCAAGCGCACCATTGGTGCGTAGCTCAAGCAGGTCATTAATAGGGCCTTTGGTCAACGGTTCTTCCGTGACCAAGGCGGTGATTATACCAATTGATTTGTAGCACAAGAACGGTTTTAATAAAGCTTCAAAATGCCCCGCTTTAATCGGCCCATGTGACCTTTGTTCCTAATCTGTGAACACCATATGGGCCTTGGTCAGCAATTCTTCGGAACGATTCGCAGGCATTTGGCAACACGAAAATATAGAGACATGTAGTCCCAAATTGGTCGTCCGATTTTGTGGTCAGAGAACAAAGAGGAATGTAATGACCTCTGATGTGACCTCTGACATGACAAATGGCAATTAGACCTTCACATGTGTTTACCCACATAAGACCCCTGCACTAAAAACGCTACAGTAAGTTGAAAAATGCCAATCAAAAATTATACAAGTGACCCCTGGAAATGACCTTCGACTCCCCTCTTTTACCCCACATAATAGCCCTTGTCTCAATGTATAGCATGAAACTTGATCTAGTCCCTACCTCTCAAAGTAAAGTTGAAAGTGTCACAAAAGGTGTAATACTAATGACACACATACCCACACCGCTCGAAACCATTCGACGTAAGTTCGTTCCGAATCCTCGGACAACTTATAAATGATAAAACAATGAATAGCACTTTAATTGCCACATGACCTTTGACCCAAATCTGTGGAACACCCCACATGGGGCCTTTGTCCGCAGTTCTTCTGATCGATTGAACAATAAGTAATCATTGCCATAAATCTGTGTACAAACCACCCTATTTTAGCCTAGGGTTTGGTGAATATGGCCAAATTTCTTTGTGGCACAAGAGAAAGGATAAATTTTCAAAGAATGCCCCTTTAATTGGCCCATGTGACCTTTGACCCAAATCTTCGTGAAACAGCCCAATGGTTCTTTGGGTTAGTGGTTCTTCTGACAGATTTTTGCGGCAATCAGCCCAAACGTTTTGCAAAAAGAATATTTTCGCAAGTGGGAACAGACAGACAGACAGACACACATACCAGACAGACAGACACACACAGACGAAAATTGTAAAACTTATTCCATCTGCTTTTGGGGTAAGCCCAAAAATAATATTATTAGACACTAATGTAATGTTTTATAGTAAATAATACCCTAAAATATGGCCCAAACCCTATCACAATCCCTGAATTTTCGGGGGGTCACTGCAAGTAACGCGTACTGATGCCCACAATTTTTTTTTCAATCAATTGAAGGCGTTAAGTCAACCTTAATGCAAAAATAAAATAAAAAAATAATCACCCATTTTGGAGAAAATGGCATTTTACCCTTGCCCATAAACCTGTTTGATTTTTTTCATATTTCGTGAAATGCTGTATTTCAACGTGGCAACATAATAAGAAGTTGGCAACCCTGACTCGTTTAAATATTTTAATGAAAAAGTAGTTAACCTAACGGGTGTTTATCCATGAAGTCTTTCTCCTAAAAATATCTACCGTCTTGATGTACCATTTTTGTTCAAAATGCGTTTTTTTAGAAGTAATGAAATCCTAATTTGGGTTACCCTAGACCCTAAATCAGCAAAACAAAAGGGCCGTTCCAATGGCAAACAGACAAATGCTAATTTTTAATTCATATTCTTACAAACTTGTACCAAATGTCTTTCACAACCAGTCACAAAGTTTTTAAGACAAATCAGTTGAATGTGTCGTGTCCTTGAGTTTGTCAACCTAGACAAATTTGGGCTCTTAAGGCTGACCCGGAGATTTCCCGGGATGACGCTCTCAATTTTTAAACAAATTGTTTTTTTGCATTTACATTATGTTTGTCCATATACTAATCACTGTTGTTGAAATAGCTAAGTTCAGATCGAAGTCCTTCATATAAAGATCACAACTTGTTATAAAACTCCGATCCGGAATTTTTGTTTTTACACAGTAATCCCTATGGCACTGTTAACATACATAAAATTTAACTACGTGCATTGAAACTAAAAATCCGATTCTCTCAAACTTTGGAATGGAGCATTTTGTTGTACTATCTTTCAAGTTCCAGTTACTATTTCAATTAATGACAAATTTTCCAAAATCTCTTCGATTCAGCCTTTAA
>JAMKCH010015294.1:0-25910 GCA_023653785.1 Ophioderma brevispina | reverse complement strand
CTTTAAAATGTCTAAAAATGCACTAGTTATAATAGAAATAGTGAGTTACTGGTGTATAACCCCTAGGGGTATTGAGCTATCTCCTTTTTACATGTCCCTGCTTTGAAGGTGAAAAAACGAGTCAAGTTTAGCATGCTTAGTGTAGAGAGTCAAATATGTTCTATTTTTTTTTATTGATAATGTTCAATCAACTTTTAGAAGATTGCGGGTTATTCATTGCTTTCTTATTTTTTAGGTACCGAGTCCTCCTTTTAGACCGATCAAAATAAAACAGTATATTTTGTACCACATAAAATAATACATACTGTAAATGTAACTTTGATATCTGTTAAAGGGGGTTTGAAATATAACTAACAACTTAAATTGGTAAACGGAGACTATTTCCTGGTTTTGTAGTATCGGGCTTAAAGGTGCTTGTTCCGATCGTCTTTGAGACGGACCCCCTGATTTACCCGGAAGTAGTATCAATTTTAATATCAGATGAAAGGCCGTATTTTTCTCATTGTCGTCCTGAAATTTTACCTTTCAAATGCATTTCTTTCTCAAGATATAGATAAAAAACTAGCGTTTTAATGGTTAACCATCAATATTAGCACATTAGCACAGTTACTGAATAGGGCGTTGCACTATGCATTATCGCGTCTAGCATCAAAACCGCAAGTTAGTTTTAATTTGAACCAGTTAGAAATAGCTTTTAAGTCCATTATTTATTATTTGTTCAAGTACATTAAGACCAGGGTGAGAGAAAAGTATATTTGAGTCATCAGCGAACTGAATAAAATGAGTCATTTTAGAAAAACTGGGAGGTCATTTATATAAAAAAGAAAACAAGATCCCTAAAATTGAGCCTTGAGGAACTCCGCTGATTGGAGCTGGTTCAGTAAAGATGCCATTAATCAAAACCCGTTGCTTTGTATTAGTCAGGTAATTCCTGATCCAATCATTAGCAACACCCCTGACACCATATTTATTGAGCTTATAGAAGAGGATGTCATGATTTATGGTGTCAAAGGCCTTGCTGAGATCTAAGAATATACCAATTGTGTGGAATTTGTTATCCAAAATTTTCAGCAATTTTATATAGCCATATATGTAGATCGTTTCGACCTAAATCTAAATTGACGAGGGATAAGCATATTATGCTCCGTAATGAAATTAAAAATACAAATGTAAACAACTCTTTCAGGCAGTTAACGATATGAAGGGAGTATTGATAGAGGCCTATAGTTTGAAAAATCATGTTTGTCGCCTGCTTCGAAGATAAGTATTACGATCGCCTGCTTTAGTAAACTGGGAACTATACCAGATGCAAGGAAAGGGCACCAGCAATGAATGGGATAATATGTTTCAAAAGATTTTTACTGATGTCATCTGATGCACCGGTATTACTGTTTTTTTAATTCAGATGTTAATTTTAGGAGTTCCTCCGGAGAGGTTGTGTACAGGAACAGGCTATCATAATTGTTGTAGGCTGCAAAGGGGGTTTTGAAATCAACATTTGGTTAATAGTGTGGTCCCTGGCGTTTTTGACCCGGAAAAAAATTGTTATTGAGCTGATTTTTGCACCAGATAGGCAGAATGCATCATACAACAACATATCCAAAATCCCCATAAATCCCCCTTGGGCAAAATTTTTTATCCAAGATGGCCGCCACATTAGCTATATCTCCGCTTTTAAAGTAGATGTTGATGATTTCAGTGTTTTTGAATAGATTTTTGTGGTCAAAGAATCCAATCATGTACAAATCTAAATCACTGATGACTTCCTTCACGCCAAAATCCAAAATGACCACCATTTTATATAATTAGCTATATCTCATGTTTTTGAATATGTTTTGAGGTTCAAAGAATTCAGTTTTTGTTTAAATCTAAATCACTGATGTTTTCCTTAAGTCAAAAATCCAAAATGGCCACTAAAATGGCTGCCAATTTGCTGCCATTAAATATAATTATCTTCTCACTGACATATACTTTCCTTTGCAGTACCCTGCAAGGAAGCTCGGTCAAACTGACGCCTATATAGGAGGGTTGTTTAAAGGCAATAATCCCGAAAAGGGATTGTTCTAATTACCAAATAGTAGTAATTTTAGTTCATCTTTAGTCTATTCGAAAGAATGACTTGGGTGTTATGTTATTTGAACTTAATCAGAATGCAATTTCCCAAAACTGCACAATGAGAACCAATACGCCGCTCAACATGATACTTATTTGAAAGAATGCTTTAAAAAGTTTAGTATAATGCAGTTTTCGTATACTTTTCACATAAACGCATGATTAATTATGGGCCTACACAAGTACGTCTTGCCAGAAATGGGCATAGAAATAGGCCATATATATTTCTATTTGTACAACCAAGTACCAGAAATAGAAACTTGAGTGTGAAAGAAATATATAAAAGATGAATCCCAGAAATTGGGAGAAATAACATTTGGGTGTGAAAACGCCTCTAGAGGACTTCCTATTACATAATTCAGGTTCCGTTTTTTGTACCCGTCCCTTTTACAAAATTTCTCTTCATTTATTTATATCTATTTACTTATTCACTTATTTATATTTATTCATTTATATAATTATTTCTTGTCATTTTTATTATTTGCTTATACATATTTATTTAGATATAATTTATTTGTTTGTTTCTTTATCCCTCTTTCCTTGTTCTGAAGTTGAGATAAGCAAATTATATGTAATGGCGGCCATTTTGAATTTCAGCATTAAGGAAAACATGGATAATTTAGATTTAGACTAAAATCATCAAAACATCTACTTGAGAAGCCAAGATATAGCTAAATATATGCAATGTCACCTTTTTTGGCGGCCATCTTGGATAAAAAATTTTCCCCAAAGGGGATTCATGGGGATTTTGGATATGTTGTTATATGATGTATTCTGCATGTCTGGTGAAAAAAATCAGCTCAATAACAATTTTTTCCACGTAATATGTGTATTTCTTCTTCAGGGACTATACTATAAGGGATCTTATTAGCAAGAGTGATTCCGATGTTAGCCAAAAAGTTATTGAAGTTTACGGCAATAGCTGCATTATCGGTAATCCTTTCACCGTCACTGTTAATGAAAAAAATCGTGGAAGCTGCCTTTCCTATTTCGACCCAATAAATTGTTTAAAGTTTTCTATAATTCTTTGGTATTCGGTTTATTATTTTCAATTTTACTAGTTATATATGCTTTTTTTTACCCAGACGCAATAAACAATTTAAATGATTGTGTTATTTGGAATATTTTAATTTATTTTCATCATTTGGTTGGCAATGAAGTATATGTTTTATATAGCTTATCTTTAGTTTGAAGTGATTTACTTAGTCCTTTAGTGACCTATGTTTTTTTAGGTGAGCTGCGTTTTGAGATGGTGTTATTTTTAAATGGACAGTGTATGCTCATGAGTTCCGACAATTTGGAAATGAATTTATTGTACGCTTGGTTCGGGTCTTCCATGGTGGTGTAAAGAAACTGAGTGTCCCCCATGAGAGAGTGTCCTAGCTACCATAGCAACATGTACGGGATAAACCGTGACCTTGTAGACGAGGCCATTTGGGTACAGTGCTGAAACAAATGATGCATGCAGCACTCATTGGAGAACACAATAGACAGGTGGGTGGTAGGACACTCAGTCACACAGACACTGTATTATATGACAGTGGTTATCTGTGTCCAATCAACGAGGGATAAAGAATTGTTTAGGCCTTATATATTATTGAACTTAAGCTGACGCGATTTCCTTAGGGAGCGGTCATTATTTATGCCGGGGGGGGGAGAATGGAGGATTTCAACTTTTTTCGGCAAATCTTTTCGCGTTCCCCCCTCGCTTCCGTTCAAAAATTTCACACTCCCCCTTGATCATGCTGGTTTCCCCATTTAAAAGTTCATGTTCCCCTCTCTCTCGTTGATGAAAAATTTCACGTTCCCCCCTCTCTCTTACAAAAATTTTTCGGGTTCCCACTCAAATCCTCCATTCCCCCCTGGCGTAAATAATGACCCCTCCCTTATCAAGGGTATGAGTGAAGTAAGCCTATATTTTTGTTGGGTGAGGAAGATGGGAAAGTGATCCGAAAGTTCGGTAATCATAATACCAGAGTTAATTTGGGATACGATGTCATTGGTAAAGAATATGTATTAAGGATACACTAGTATTACTAAATTTACCTAGGTGAGGTGTTAAGACGTTATTACTGTATGGTCCTCTCCCTGCACTCGTTTTCCCAGCTACACTAAACATATATCTGTCTCCACATTTGACACCAGTGACTCTTACACCTGGTCTTCCATTTGTAAAGGACATTGCTTGAAAGCCAACACCACTGACAGGTTGACCATCTTCATCCGTCACTCGATATTCATATGTTATGTCACCGTGCCTGCTGCCACATGGTATAAACCTTACCTCATTAAAGATATATGTTCCACTCCTTTGATTTAGGTAAACTTTTGATATGTTGTTTTAAAATGTTTTGGGTTAAGGCATCGTTTATTCTATTTTGACTGGCCTAAATGTAAAATGTGGTGAAAACAGATTGATATTGGAATGTGTGAAAAAAAATAAAGTTCATTGTATCATGTGCGATTTTTGAAACAATAATAATAATAATAATTGTCTCTGGTGTTTTAATAGAATATTGGATATGTTAATTCTTATAAATATAATTGTTACCTATTTTAGGTGTGGCAGCAACGTTCCTACTGTATGGTCCTCTCCCTGCACTCGTTTTCCCAGCTACACTAAACATATATCTGTCTCCACATTTGACACCAGTGACTCTTACACCTGGTCTTCCATTTGTAAAGGACATTGGTTGAAAGCCAACACCACTGACAGGTTGACCATCTTGATCCGTCACTCGATATCCATATGTTATGTCACCATGCCTGCTGCCACATGGTATATCATCCCATTCAAATTCAACGTGTGTTCCATATATTCCATACACGCCTACTAATGCAGGTGAAGCACTGGGTACTGTAAGACAGGAAACAATAGATAAATAGGTTATTTTTTTTCTCTAAAATTTCATATTTGATACTGTGATTATAGCGCAACTGGCACAGGTAATACAAATAAATAAATAAATAAATAAATAAATAAAACACATTGACCAGAATTTCGAACAAATCAGATACAGCACAAACTATTAAATTTAACATTAAGTATATTCAGGCCTTGCTGTTTTCATAAATTTAAAATAAATTGTAAATGCATTGACGTAACCCACTATACTCTAATTTGGGAAATATCATTTGCAAGTGAAAAATTATACATTGGTGAGGAAATTTTATATTGTTTCCTGGTATGTTGATCAATACAATATTTTCCAAGCACTGTTCGATGCTCTTCTCGGTCTCTCAAAAATAGTGCCTAGCACGGTTCATGACACGACTGGGCGATACGCTAATTATATCAGATTTACAATGACAGCATAGTATACAAATTGTCAACCTCAAAACCAATTCCATATCAAGAAATAATGAATGAATGTTGTTTCCGGCTTCTGTTGGTTCACATGAAGGTACACACACTGGCCAGAAGTATTTCAACATGAAGGAAAACAATTTATATTCAAAAATGGATTTTATTATTGTACCAGAAGTTCTTGATTATACATTACGTAATTATTGTCAAAGTGATGATTTTCAAACAGATGCTGTTTCCCAAAAACAAATAGTGCGAAAAACGTTTGATTTTATTGTCATGTTCCCTAAATATGGCGGTTTAAAGAAGCTTGCTAATAATAACTTGGCGATTGTACTCCAGAAGGAATAGAGGCACGGAAACGTCAAAATGACAGCAAAATGGCCGCTAAATGAATTGTACGGGTTTGTTATGGTCTACTCTAAATGTTCACTGCGAAAATCAGAGTGGTTGTATGGATCGGAAATGAGATAACGTCAGTAGAAGATAGGATCACGTTTATCACTGTTGGACTCAGGAAATTTCTTGACAAGAAAGAGGTTACATGATAACTTGATAACAACTTTTTAATGGTACCGTTGACATTGTGCTGTTTTGTCATGCAGTATGAATGCGTAGGTAGACATGATTTACGTAAACCACGTGATTTATCATTCGAATTGCATTTCGGTTGTATCCGAATTTCCAGAATTTTGATAAGACCACTGTCTTCCATTGACTTTATCTCATTTCCGGTCTACACAACCACTGCGATTTCCTCACGTAAAATATTGAGTAAACCCTAATGAACCTGTACAATTCACTAAGCGGCTATTTTGAAGCCATTTCTTTTGTTTCTGTGCCTGTATTCCTTCTGGAGTGTAATTGGCAAGCTATCGTTCGCAGTTCCTTTAATCCGCCATATTTAGGGTACATGAAAATCAAATCAAACATTTTTTCACCCTATTGGATTCTGAGGAATGACATCAGTATGAAAAATACAACTTTGGCATTCAATACCTAACGTGTGGTCAAGAATCCATTTCGTTTTCTGGATGTTGCAATACTTTTGGCCAGTGTGTGTAGTAATTTAATTTTCCAGTGTTTTAACTCATTTTTAGTATTGTACTATCATGTTAATTGGAAGTAACACTCATATGAAGTGAACCATAAAAATATTGTAAACTCTTCTACATACTTGGTGCACCAAAAAACATGAAAATACAAATGAATCAACAATTGGAATGGTAATGAGCATTACCATTCGCAGGTATAGTTTACGAGACAATTACAAACACAACTGTGCAAAAATCTCAAATTTTGAAAATTGGGGGCTCTCTTCAAAAAGTGCGTTGTTATTACTTTAACACAATAAAGTGTATTTCACTATTCATTGGTTATTTATAAGAGTGTGATTTTTCCGAAATGCTGTACGCGTTGGCATACAGTAATGCTAACGAATTCCCCCTTTCCCGGGTAATGAATGAGAATCCTTTTCTCGGATTTTGGGGAAGAAGGTTTGAAGATGTTTTTCTGTAGCTTGAAGGGTGTTGAATCATAATTTATGGGTCTTATCTCTGGGAAACGTAGGTAACATTGTAAAATAATGGGTTAAAATTAGTACACGAGTAAATAAAGTTCAAGGTCATCATTTGGCCACAATTATCCACCGCTTAGATTTTGTTGAAAACTGATGGCAAATTATTGCTCTGGTCATACTGAAGCAGGAAATGCATTTTCATTTTTTTTTGCGTGACAGCTCATACACTTTAGAGGTCAGTTGTTGGTAACCCATAGTTAGTACATGTACACCATTGTTATAATTTGCCCACTAATTACCCAACCAAATGCCAAACATAATAAGACGAACAATTTGACACCAGTTTCAACACAATCTTAGCACCGGGTAAATTTTACCTCATGATATGAACTTGAACCTTAGTAGTTCTGTACCTCTTTATCTAAAGGTCGGAACCAAGACAAACCACAGTTGCCTTTTTTAATCCTTATGACGAGACCAATGTATCGGTGTGCATTTAAACACAATATGAGCTGATTTCAACATCTCAACTGACCTTATTTTACAAAGTTCTCCACACTTTTGCCAGCGATTGGACCCAACAATTCCAATTTAGCATCTTTTAAAGTATCGGAAAACCTTTCAAGTCTTCTTCCCCAAACTTCAAGAATATCACATGTATTAACCATCATACAAAAAAATCAATTAAAGAAAATCCACATCACAATATTAAACTACACAATGGGTTACCACCCCCTATAGTCCAAGTGCATTAGATCATAAAGGCTAAAACCTGGAAATAGCTCATAACAAGATGAATTTTCAGGATAGGTCTAGGAATATAAGTAGAATAACATTCCAAAAGTCCCCGAACCTCCCGGCGCTCTCTACAAAATTTTTATGATCTTGCACAGACAATTTGCGCAAATACAAATAAAGTGTCAAACATATGTTTGAAGGCACAAGGAATGCAATGAAGTCATTATTTTGAGAGGTCACAACTTACAAGTACCCAAAATCAAGGAGGCGGTCAAACAATGGCCGCCATTTTTCCAATTTATGTATCCTTTACATACCAGACTAGTGGGAAATACAAATAAGTGTCCCGACATATTTTTAAGCACAAGGAATGCATTTATTTGTTGTTTTTATTAGTCATATTTTGAGAGTTCAAAAACTTACAAGTACCCAAAATCAAGATGGCGGTCAAAATGGCCCCCTTTTCCAATTTATGTATCTTGCAAACCAGACTAGTTGGAACTACAAATAAAGTGTCCGAAATATGTTTACAGCACAAGGATGGAAATGAAGTCATTATTGAGAGTTCAAACTGACAAGTACCCAAAATCAAGTGAGGGTCCAAAAGGCCGCCATTTTCTAATGTATCATAACTTCATATACCAACTTAGAAATACAAATTCGTCGCTACGTAGTTTTAAGCATAAAGAATCTAATCAAAATTATTTTCTAGAGTGCCCAAAATAATAGCTAACCAAAAAAAGACACCATTGGTATCTTTATCCTAAGTTTACAAAACAATCATTTATATAGACATACAAATAAGAGCCTAAACACTATGATTGAATGTACAGGGCATCTCTAAAAAACATAGTTTAGAAAGGCCAAAACTCCTAAGGTTCATGCCTATTTATCTGGTAGCAGCCTGCCCAGGGAATCCCTCAGCTTCAGCCAGTTTGTCCCAGCTACAACGTTGGCAACCGTGCACATTGGCAGTGAGAACTATACGTATAATGAATGATAATATAATGTGCAAATGTATTATGAAGGTGCACTAACATTTAACTTATGCTTCTTTGACATTAAAGATTTGAAATATGAACACATGCCCGTCATTTAAACCTGAATAAGTGAGAAAGCTGCCGAATAATGGTGTTTTGCTAGCCCAGCTTTCCAAAAATGTTCCTATCTGTATCATGTGTATCCATTGGTCACTGATATTGGATTGGGGAAAAGAAAATGATGTTGACATTTTATACATTTTCAAGAGACTGGGCAGCTTTTATTAAGAAAGAAGCAGGTTATTAGATTTTTAATTAATTTTTTAAATTAATTTCACATGGGTTTTTTGTCTTCCCCCTTGCGTGGTTTCGAAAAATACAGCTTAGATAGGCATGCCCACCATCTAAAAAGTAATGTCCATCTAGGCAAATGTCACCTCCTGATGTCTTACTTTGGCAACATCAGCAAAAAAAAAAAAAAAATAAAATATTAAACGATGGGTGACAAACAGAAGGACGTAAATCAGCACTGAAAGAAATTATTAAAGGATTTCTTTAAAAAAAATTTTATTATCTTGCTTTTTTGATTTGAGAAATGTGATATTTAATCTTTTCTACTTAAGCAAATCTATTCAGTACTCAAAAGTAAACATCTCATTAAAGCTATATATGGTACTGTAGCAAACTTATATTAAACTTAGTAAACAAAGAAACAATTTCTATTTATGAGAAGCAGAATTAAAGGAAATTCTTTAATATTTCTTTCAGTGCTGAGTACGTCCTTCTGTTTTCAAACCTCGATAACGAATAGGACTTCAGGCTGTGCCTCTTCTCCGTTTATATCTTGGGCGCAATCTTATTTGCGCAGCCCTCTTTGGCATCTTGATGGTACAACCTATAGGTTTGCATAGACAATATCACATTCAGAACTTTTAAAGTGCCCTCACCACTCACATAGTTGAGTTAACCCTTAAGCCAGACCATTTCTGACTCTCAACTCCTATCTCCGTAAAGCCGGGCAGACGCAGAGACAGACACAAGCTTAATGGTATCAACAACTCTAGCTATGCAGAGTCAGACGAGCTGTAAGTTATTGTCAATCGGTCCGGGTGTCATGTTGGTGATCGGCGACTACTATTCATCTACTACAGATATTTGTACATTATTTACCACCAATCTTAACAGTTTTCCATCGGAGAAACTTGTGAATCATTGAGTTCTACATACTGTGACGGCTTGGGATACTTAGTCTTCAGATCATAGATCTAACTGCGTGCGTAGGTACAGTTCTGGCATCGAAGTCTCTTTCTCAAGCTACTCAAAGCCTTCCCTGATGTCAAGATTGTCAAATTCAACGCTGCTCATCAAGACAGATTTTTGTCTGGAGCACCAAAGGCGTAATGCAGTAGATAGAAAGCGCAAAATTCGGAATGGTGTCCCACAAGGTTCTGTCCTTGGAATCCAGTCTTGTCAACATTGACATTCAGAAATGCCAAAGAGAGATTGTTGGAATGACTGCTGATTTCGCTGAGGCCTTAGAAATGTGTTGCAGAAAGACCTAATCACTGTAGAGCCAATTCATCCCCGATGACACTTGAAATTCAGCAATCCAAGACCGTCAGCTCGGGGTTTCACTTTGCAAATCAATGCGCAAAAGAGAACTTAAATCACTCTAGCTGGAGATAAAATGTCAAACGTCAAAAAAGCAGTCGCTGCCAAGACGCCGTCTGTGCAATCTCACTCAGAAAGGCTCGCGAAGGAACTGGATGGGGTTCATTTTCGACACTTAAACATTCAAACTGTGTTTTGGCATACTGAACTGATGAATACACTGCACCAATAAACAGTCACAGTGTACACTCAAACAAGATTGACGTCGATTTGAATGATGCAATGAAACTTATTATTGCCTTTTGGCGACGCTGTAGAATATCTTGCAATTCTGTCGCATAGCTCCTCTAAACTCTAGGAGGAACTTCAGATGATTCAAGCTCACAGAAGTTAATGAAACCTGGTAGCTAATCCCCAACCTAAATTTGCTACCCAATCCATGACCACTGCAGTCGCAGTATCCCCTATCGATCATCCTGGATCAATGATTATGGTCTGAGCAATGGTCATTCCTCTACCTTGAACCTAAGCAGTTTGTTGACAGCCCATCTAGCAAGACCAAGGACTGCGACGTTGTTAGGTAAGCATGGGTTTCAAGCTCAACGGACTCAGAACTGGCATGGCCGTACAAAGCACTTCATTCACATTGGATTGTTGTGACGCCACAACCATTAGCCAATCATAGATGACTGTGAGGTACAAGTCTCCAGGTGATCAAACCTAATCAACAATGGTCGATGAAACTCTCCGCTGGTTAAAGACGACCTTCCACTGAGATTGGACTTAACGAAAGAACGAGCTATAATATTACACATATTAAACACAACCAGATGCAGAGTGAGTTAAAAATATGGGAGTGATATATGGATACCTAAGAGACTACTGGATAGCTTGATAACAATTAGATAAGGCATGACATTGCTAAACGTAGGGGGCAGCATCCTAAATCACTTGAGAATCCCGGAACATAGATACAACGAGCAATCAGTCACAGCTTTCCACATTATTCATGGTTCTTTAGAATGGATGGGTAGCACTCTGCATACAAACTAACAGGGTATGGCAACATGTCGTGCAAAATAGAAACAGACATCTCATTAACACGACACTTGATGATTTAGCAGTGCAAGAAACATTTGGGATCTTATGGATACACCTGTAATAAACATCAATGTACAGTAAATGCTGAAGTTGAACTTGCAACATCACTGCACCGACATTATGAGATGTCAATGATGATGAGGGGGTGCCACATAAATGAAACATTAGTGTTGAAGTTGCTGCACCAGATGACGGTGAAATCTATTGTAACCGGAAACTCTTCTATTTGGTATCATTTGTACCAGAATAAGATGAAGAAGTTTTTAAGCCATCTTGATTGTGGCTACTTATGAGTTTGGAAACTCTAAATAATGCTTCTATTATAGATCTCTGTGCCTTACAACACCATATGTTAGACACTTTAATTGTTTTTTTTTTTTTTATACTCCTAACTTGCCGACTTATCAGGTTATGATACAATCAGACACTGCAGCCATAGAGATGCCATGTGGTGTTTAGGATATTTGTGAGTTTTTAAGTCTAAAAATAATGACTTTATTAGTTTATTTTTTCCCTGTGCCGTAAAACTAATATATAGGACACTTTGTTTGTATTTCCAAACTTGTCTGGTGGAAAGGTATGAAAAATAGAAAATAGCGGCCAGTTTGGACGCCATCTTGGATTTTGGGAGAGCGCTCAGGGGGATTTTTGGGGACTTTTAGTATGTTATTATACTTCATATCCTGGACCTATCTGAAAAATCAAAATTCAGAGTGTTATGAGCTCTTTCAAGGCGTTTTTTTGTAAAACTAATGCTATGGGCCTAAATAACCGATGATCCCCTGTCGCACAACAACGCAAAAGGAAATGATCTAAGGCTTTTAGGCAAAGAAAAAAAAAAGTTTGTCTCAGAAGATCGCGCGCATTATTGATTTAAAATTGGTTTTTTGTTTGTATTTTTTTTAGTTCGCATTTTTTTTAGGTTTGAATCACTTTAAATTTTTTGTAAAAATTCCGAAAAAAAAAAAGATAAATTGGCCGACGAAGGGCATTAAAAATTGAAAAAAGGGCCAAAATGCCCCCCCCCAAAAATACTTCTTTTTTAAAAAAAACATTTCTAAAAAACAAAAAAACCAAAAAAAACCGCATTTCGCATTGCATTTTTTCACATTTCTTCTGAGGACTAAAACTTATTTTTTTTTGCATTATATAATTGTAAGTTCATCTTTTGCGGTCATGTTTTGCGGTCAGGGTGTCCCGTCGAAGTCGGAAGGTGGGGGGGGGGAGGATGGTAACCCACCTTTCTATTACTTTACTGGGTAAAATGGTACTTATGTTACGTATGGTGCTACTGAAGTAAATACTGACAATATTTGGTATTTTTTTCTTATTTTGAGAGTAATAACATGTGTAGTTTATTTTGGCACTCATCATGCCAAAAAATACCAATTTGATTGCATGAATTCAAAAAACACCGGTCAAAAAAACCTTGATTTGGCGATTTCCATACAAATTTGCTTAAAACTAAGTCTCAGTTTATGATGTCACCAATGACTGCATATTGTTAAAACTTGATATGTTTGTACTTGATTTGAAAGCAAAGGAGATGTAGTTACACACATTATGATGTTTGGCCCTTAATTACGAAAAACGGGTGGTAAACCCATCCCCAACCCCACCCCCTTGGTGCTGAATGTATTAGAAAACCCTTGGTGGACGAGGGGTAAACTCTTTAATCTAAATAATCGATGATTACTTGTAAGTGTTTCATTTGGGAATAGTGTAGAAGGATCATACAATATAACATACATTGTATAGTGATCATCAGTAGGCCTACGAATTCTTTACAATTATAACTCAATTTCCCCAAAAAAAACTTAAAAGATTTTAAATGTTTTAATAAATTATTTTTCCATGGCTTACTCTGGTTAATTCTAAATATTCATTTAATTCCTTATATGATGCCATATACACACAAGCAAAAGTTGTGAAAATTGCTCAAACACTTAAAAAGATAGCGTTTTCGCAGTGACACAGAAAAGAGTTTATTCCTAAAGCACAATTTTTACAATGAAGTGGATTGAATGATTTGATTGTATTTTAAAATGTACAAAGTTTCATGCAGAAAAGTACAGTGACACAAAATTAAGTTTTGTACTGGCCGTTTTCCTTTCAGTTATTTTCTACGTTAGGCAGCGAAGGAGGACTTCTTGGCCAGATTAAAATGCTTCTTCCCTAGTTTCACCTAAAGGATATGACCCAAAACTTTCCCCAGATCCTATCATTCAGCGCGAATCGAGTATAATATATATTTGTGGAAGCACTTAGTAATAAATAATATGTGGATTTCACTGTTATTCATTTATCACCAGATGGTATTTTGCTGTGTTGCGTGATGACACTGATTTGATAATTGATGATTGATACCATGTACAAATCGAGGCCGATTTTTAAAAAAGATAGACGTTTTAACTTCAAAATCATGATTCCTGAAAGTTTGGTTACAGCCTGAATTAGACCTGAAATTAAATTATGACCCACTATGCATTTTTGAGTGCCAATTGGGTCGCACTGCAGAAGTGTGTCGAGCAATAAAGCTCCCGACCACTAAAGAGAATTGAGGACATTTCCAGAAAGAAGGCCCCCCAATTTTTCTCGAACCGAGGGTGTTTTGCATATTGGAATGCTTACCAATGTATAGATATGAAGGTCATGAAAGTGGGTGGGGTTGGTTACCCCCCGGGAGACGAAGGTTAACGTTCTTAAAAAAACGGCTGCCTTGTTTTGTTTGTCACTTTCTGTCAACTTTTTTTCTTTCTTTCTGTTCAAGTTTGTGTCACCTTTTAACTTCATCTCGCTCAGCAATGGTTAGACCTATTATGACCAGACTTGCACCAAGGACCCAACTAATCAACCCGAACATGTCACATGACGTTGACCTCTCGGATCATTAGGTGCCACAGGGGACAAAAGTTCTGATTTGCTTTAAAAATGACTCTTCTACATAACATCCCTCGACTGGGGGACATGGCTGTGTCGTGACTCGGCATTGTCAGTGCCTATGGGGAATTTTGATCAAAGGTCATTAAGTGGGTCATTTCCGGCCTGAGTCAAAATACCTTCACAAACAAAATTATCTGAAATATGCACGGTAGGTATTGGTGAAACTTGCACCAATACTTGATAAAAACTACTAAAAATTTAGGCGAGGTTATTGAGGGGTCATTTGCTGGCAGGATGGGGTCAACTTTTTCAAAATTTTCAAAATGCATCCTATTGGAAGCTGAAATTTGTTAGAAATTATTATGACATTCTAAGTATTGCGAAAAATTTTTCGAAATCATTGAAGATCGTAAAGGGGGATTTAAGGGGTCATTTCCGCTCTAAGGTGAAAATATCTTCAAAACTTCATATCTGTTATATGCCAGGTAGCATGGTCACGTGACTCATGCATATGACGCAGCTTGAGACCCTTCACCAAAGATGTGGTCGGTATGGGGCCAAATGTCAATAAGGGTAAGTTCTAGTCTTAATATGAACAATCTGGAAAAATTCATATCTGCTATACTTCTCCTTCATCTGCTTCTGTTTCTGCTTGTATACTGTACACTTCATCCTATAACTGGATTTTTCGGTACAATGTCAAATGTGGCAAGCTAAAAATTAAATCTCAAAATGTACGCGGGTGACTACATTGTCCATATTAACTTTGAAAAATTTCACACATCATCACCTGGGTGTATGTAGAAATCGGAAGTGGTGCAATTCTTTTTTATGGCCCAAAAAATTGACCCAAATAACGTACACAAATCATAAAATGGTGATATATTTATTCCAACTTCATATAAAATTTAATTGTATTTAATTTTCCAAACTATATATCTGCGGATTCAAGAAATAATAAATGTTGGAATCTGGGGTCAAAATTGACCCAAGAAAGGGCGAAAAAGAGATCAAAATTGACCTAAATAAGGTAAAAATCATACAATGGTGACGTGTGTATTCCAACTTCATATTAACATGTAATAGTATTTGATTTTTCCACTATATAGATGTAGATTTAAGAAGAACTTGATTGTTAATGTTGGAATATGGTGCCAAAATTGACCTCTGAAAGGGACAAAATATAACCAAAATGCACGATTTAAATACGTGCAGCCTTGCTCTCTTAAAATGGTTACATTTTATCATAATGCACAAAATAGTCTCTGCCTACCAAAAACTAAGTAAAGGTGTAATTTAATGTACAATTTGGAATATTCAGCTCTAATATTGCCAACAATGACTAAATAATTGGAACTCTCCAAATTCATTTAAAATGGGTAAAAGCTCTAAGATTGTGTTTTAAATGGTGTTGTTGTAAATAGCAGACTCGAACTTTCATTTCAAAAAATTCTAATCGCAAAACAAGAAAAATATTAATTTAGTGTATCTTCTACTGATATTTGCAGTTAAAACCTTTGAAAAAGGAATCAAATGACCCCAACGTAAATTATTCAAAATTGAACCCAATACTGCATAAATTATGCGGTCTTTTTCCTGAAATTGGGTAAAAATAATTGTATCCTGTGGCATAACAGTTTGTCTTTCAGAATGGAAGCTATCCTAAAAAAGTGTTAAACCTAGCATTTTGTGTGCCGTATTTTGGTTTATTTTTGCACTGAAGTGATAAAACAACTGTTTTAGTATAATGGTTAAGTATAATGGTTTGATATCTCTAGAGCAACTGAGATTGCGTTCTACAGAACCTGTATGGAAATCATCTTACTGTATGGTACAGAAAGATTGACAATGAAGGAGGAGCTGCAAGATGATCAAATGGCTATTCATGCGAGTTGAAAACATCTCATGGAAGAAACGTCCTACCGAACATCTGATCTATGGTGAAATACATTTTATCTCCACAATTGTAGCATAGAAGAGAGCACAATTCAGTGGACATTGCTTTTTAGTCAAGAACCAGATTATATCAGACATTTCTTCTGTGGTGTCTTCCATGTCCAAATAGAGGTAGCAGACTACTAACATACCCTGATATGCTATGCAGAGAATGGTGTAAATTGATTTATAGTTTGACAACTCTCCAAATGTCTATCAACTTTCAGTGTCGGTACATACCATTAATACAGCAATAACAGCAAATGTGATTTACTCAGATGCTGGAAGATCAGTTAATTAGTGGAGACAATAAAGATATGAATTAATGTTATATTTTGGAACCAAAAAACTTTGAAAAGAAAATCAATGAATCTCAGTACTCGGGTAAAATATAAACAAGAACGTTGCCTGTAAGTTCATCATTTTTTAAGTATTTCTGAACTATACTATGAATGAAAGAGACAGGAATATCGTATGCGCCCATTATACTTGAGCCAAATGGACATCATGGTACTTTGTTCGCGTATCTTTGTTAATACAGGGTAATATAACGTAATTTCGGCCGGTAAAATGCTATGCAATTTACTGACATGTTGGTTTTAGTTCCCCTGATTTTTTTGGTGTAATATCTGGGTTTCAGATTTTTCGGTGTAAAGAGTGTTTTGTGCAAAGTTTGCCTTTTTTAATTTGAAGTATGTACAAGATCAGCTGTCGCTGTGCTGTCTGTAGTCGGAAACTGGTCTTTCAAGAGAAGAGGAAAATATTTTCTAAATCGCGTATTTTTGTAGTGAAAATAAATGTTGCTACAAAAGATACTATTTATGTTTTTACGAGGAGGTTTTGGTGTGACTTCCGTGGGAAGAGCCGAAAAGAACCAATGAAATGACATAATTGTTTTAACTATGTTGTATTTGACGCTAATCGGGGTTTCCTGGAATAACTTATGACGGAATTATCCAATGAATAGGAATTATTCAATGAATAGAATCACCAGGGTTATGACCTGGACAAGAGCCGTGTATTTGCACTATTATAATGTTTAAATGATTATCAAACATGTCAGTTTGTCCTTGAAGGCCTTGCTCTTCTCCAGATTAAAGCAATAATGGCACATTTTTTGAAGAGCGCCTCCAATTTTCAAAATTTGATATTTTGGCACAGTTACGTTGGTAATTATTTTGTAATTAGAATTGGGAGAGTTTAACGGCAGAGCTGGAAATGTTACGTTATATCCGTCCAGGATGAAATAGTACCACCTCGAGAAAATAACCTCTAATTTGACTTGCCTGAACCAATAAAACAACTAATGGATGACCGTAGACACGTACATGACGCTATTTTCCGGCTATTTCACATTGGAAGGCCGTTTCCAGCAGCCGTTGAATTATTATCGGGGATCCCGATAATAATTATTCTAATTACAAAATTCCTTCGTTTGTGACACACAGACATTTTCGAGCTTAACCATTCACAGGTATAGTTTACTAGCCAGTTACCAATGCAACCGTGTAAAAATCTCAATTTTTTTGAAAAATTGGGGGCGATCTTCAAAAAAATGTGCTAATATTGCTTAACAAAGTAACAAATGTTGCACTCTCTGATATATCACATGGGATATAGCAAAGTTAAAAATGTTTGAAATTTGTAGAAATTTTAAAAAATAGTTCCATCATATTTTCATTCTTAAAGTCCACACACCATGAAATTATGATTACATCTCAATAGAAAGCTGGTGACCTTTGGAAATGAACAGAATACAGTTTCGATTTTTATCTGTCTTTATAAAGCAGTGAGGGCTTATTTTCCATACGCCCAAGGAGAGCCCAATTACCTTATTATAAATGCATGACGATGATGACGTCATTTCGGTGACACGGATCACGTAATCACAGTGCAAATATGTAAACACTATACAGCTCGAGTCATGTCGAATGCCGGTGTGAAAGTAACCATGGTCCGGCAGGTATCATAGTCCGGGCTCCATAGACGACAACGGAATAAAGCGTGAAACTAATGTTGGGTGAATAGTCAACTGAATCGATTGCCCTATTGTTCACCATTGTTCCCGGAACTGTGAGCCCGGAGGATCTCCTACCAACGACGGTGTGTGAAGTTACATTGCCGGCGTACTCATAGTCCGGTAACAATGGTGAACAATAGGGCAATCGATTCAGTTGACTCTTTACGCAACATTAGTTTCACGCTTTATTCCGTTATCGTCTATGGAGCCCCGGACTATGGCTCCTACCGGACTATATCTGCTTTCACATCGGCATTCTGTATGTATCAACATTGTTATTAGCAATGTAAGAAGAGAATGAAGATGAGAAAGTTGTTGGTACTTGGTGCTAGCTATGTCTATGAGTATTAATATTGTGAAAAACACATAGACTTCCACTTACAAGGGAGGTGTGTGACCCGCGGCCGGTCAGTGGACTGAGTGGTGGTGAGTGTGTATTCACGGCATGCAACCATGCAACAGCTCTGAAAAAAAGTTATTTCTGCACCTTTCATGATTCTTTCGTACACTTATGTGCAAATACATTTTAATGTGTATGAATGTTTGCAGATGTCTGATTATCATATGAATTATATTTTATTTGACCGGGTCATGAACTAGTTGCTGCCCTTCTCTCTTAGTTTTAAATTCGTATTTCACTCTGCCTGGCCTGCTCTGTATACATGGTATGGCAAACTATCCACTCACGTTTTTATAATTGATTGTACACATTTTACACCTAGCAAATTCATATATAAATCATCAAAATGACAGAAAAGCCGGGGGAAAAGGAAGAAGCGAGGCTCTGCGGGAAACTGCCACATGATATGTTGGAGGCTCATTGGGCTGTGTATATGCGATGCATGCATCCATGCGTGCCATACCATAGCTGAGACTGGGACTCGCTTTATCCGAACAATGGTAACATGGTGTTCTTTTAAGTTTCATAATTACTAAACTTACCACTTCTAACCGATTTTCATCAATTTTCACCTCATACTGGTTGACGGTTCATTATGAAAACACTCTCGGAAGCTAACGGTGTATGCATCACTCCACGGTATCCCCGGTTCACCTTCGCTGGTTTCCTCGCCGGGAAATAACCACGGCTAGCTCTTCGCTATCCCGAGGTCACTTTCCCGCTATGAATATCCCAATTCTCATTCTACTATTTTGGACTCAGGCTTGTACCCGGGGCTTGTACTTTCACTCATTTTGGTTTGAAGATGAAAGCCCACGAACGAAACTATTTTCCGAACCAGTTGTGCGAGCGCTTAGTACATGCATATGTATTGATCCGTTCCTTTAATGACGTCACAGCATCGCGCCAATTTGAAGGTAAATTTTCTTTTGTTTTCTGGGGGGGGGGGGTATAGGAAATAATCTTTTCAGTGTAATTGGAATGACCTGTAGTTGTTTTGAAATACAAGGTTCTGTTTTCGTTTTTAGTTATATCAAAAGGTTTATATTGATATTAATCATAATGTCATGGGGTATGGAACTTTAAAATAACTGAAATCACACTGTTAATAAAGACGGGTCCTTGTGTTGAAAGTCTCTCAAAACAGTCTTCACCAACTGGCCTATCCTGGTGGTGTAATGGAAAAAGCTCTAGATAGAAGTGAGCTCTGCATCTCTTCTCCTGTTTAGTGCTTCGTCGGCTTTTCTCCCCGCCCTCTGTTATCTATTCTCACTCCACTGCCCTATCTCTTTCGCAGGGTTTTTATTCTCCGATCCTTTTGTTTTCTCCTCTTCCTACACCGGCGCCTCTGTCCTCCCTCTATCTTCCTTCCCCCCTCTCGGGAAAAAGGCGTCACATCCTCAAAAACAGTAACTGTTGGTTTGTGATTCAAGGGTACCCAAACACCTGTACAGGCCCTCAGCCTTAGACCTGACCGAGACATATCAAAGAGTTCCATTAAAGTTGGACGAGATGGCTTCATTTTTTTGCCACCCGTAACTACCCTGCTAGAGTGATGAATCCGCCTTACAGAAAACCCGTCATATGAACAGAGCAAACGCTCTTCAACCATCAAACTGACTTCTATTGCCAATGAAGATCGCATTCCCTGGTTACCACTTACCATCCTAGTAATTTCACCTCAAGAAACATCATCCTTAAAGGTGCAACGAGAGATTAAAATAACATGTGTCCTGAAAAAAACTTGAATTATGATTTTGGCACTGGTTTGTAAAGCCTTTATATCAAAAGAGATCCCCATCTTAGGATAAGCTGAAAAGTTTCTTTAGTACAAAAATGGTGAAATTTCTAATTTTCGTATAGGAGCAAAACGAAATTCGCCTATGTTTTCTATTGAAATATAACATGTACAAATCACCGTTTGTTTTCATTTTAAGTTATTTCTGTAAACCAAATAAATGGAGGGATCTACTGATTGTCTAATCCAATGAAATCACGACCTATCACAGAAAATATGGATGACTTGGAAATCTCTCGTTGCACTTTATACTATGATCTTCTTTGCACTCTCCATCTACCAAGCACTCTTTACCAAGCCGCCTATTATCGCGTATCGGCGTGAACGCAATATCAGGGATCAAGTTGTACGTGCCTCTGACCCACAACATTCTTCTGGTATGCTTCCTTGTGACTCCTAGATGCCAAGATTGTGCACACATTCCTCATTCTACGAACTGCGATTGTTGGATCTAATGGCGTTCGACATTACATTACACATCATCCTTTCTGTACATCCAAGAACTTGATCTATGCTATTGTGTGCCAACGATGAAATCAGATTTATATCGGGAGAAACTAAAACTTCCTATTTCTGTTCGTTTTGCTAGATCACCTTAGATCTATCAGATGCAATACAGCTGGCAAACCGGTTGCCGCTCACTTTAAACAGTGATCATCACACCATGATATGCCCAAATTAACCGGCATTCTTTCTACTTCTCCGGAAATTTTTCTGCATAAAGACCACCAAAGAACCGCCACAAGCAGAACAATCACTTATCATCAAACTCAGAACCATGGAAACCTCATTCATGAACAGAGACTACCTTTTAAAATGCAACTGATTTCCTATTGAACTTCTTGCAATTTGTCATAATCTACTTAGATTGTGCAACTTTTATACTTTTTTGGCAACGTTGTGTGTTGTATACTGTTTTGACACCATTAATGTATATTTCCGTGTTTCTATACGTGTAACTTTTATTCGTTTACAACATCTTTCTCTGTACTTGATAACGGGTTATAACCCGAAAACGTTTGTACAAATTAAAATTTTTTAGCACTACTGCTTTCATATTCGGGCCTTTTGGACTTTTCTACTACTAGTCTACGCGCCCTGACTGATTATATATATAGATATTTCATTTTGGCATTGGTATCTGTAAAGTCATGTAATGTAGTGGATAAGGTTTAGGACTTGTAATCTTAAGGTCCTGGTTCGAATCTTCGTAAGGTACATGTATGTATTAAGTTTACTCATATGATGATTAAGTAAATGGTGACATTAGAATATGTACATTAGAATATTAAACAAAGTATATACTGGTTTAAATTTTTATTCACGTTTTCCTTCGTTTTGCTTTTTTTCCTCAAAATTGTTTGAAATAACTTTTTTACAACCATGTCGTGACGTATATTTAACGTTTGTATAATGTCACAGCTACAAAGTGAAAATTTGGCCAGAAGATTGTAATAAAATGTTAAGAGTGCAATTGTCTGATAAAACCACCTGAAAATCCTTAAGTCAGGAAGATGAAGGTTCGTGAAATATCTTGATATTTTTTCTATGAGTATGTATGGATGAAACATTTCACTTGATGAAATAATTTCCCTCTTACACATACCAGTGTTTCTAGATCATATTGCCTGGATTTTGCCAATTTCAGCATTTTTTGAAGATATTTAAATACATCTTTATTTTATATTTTCAATATATCTTTTATTAATTTGCACGATAAACCTCATATTGCAGGAATATGTTAAGTAATATATGGTTTGTAAATGCATATTAAAAAAATCGGTATTAATGCATGTCTTCAGTGTTTCTATTATGTGTAAACATGTTAAAATAGTGATTTGTAAACACAAAAACATGTCTTTTTTTAATTGACGTTTTTCTATCGGGCAGTAATTCGTCTCTTTAAAACTGGTATGAGTACAAGTCTAAGGACTGTCCAAGAAAATATAAATTGTCACCGTTGGGTTTTTGCATTTTAGTTTATGAAAATTCCATTTTATTTTTAACCCTCATCTTACCTTTCCTTTTGAAACACCTTCAGCAAGGGGTGGCTACACCCCTTGGGGATTCTTTATTAAGCACCTGTTACTTAAAGTTTTGGTACCCCGGGGGGGGGGGGAGTCTTCATAGACAAGGGGTATCATCCGTGTCAAAGAATCCACGTAAAAAGGGTGTTTTTTTCAGGATCGGGCACGTTAGTTACGCAAACGTGAAAAGATCTAAAAAATCACCCAAAATCAAGAAAAAGAGTATATATTTTCTAAATGAGGACTAACGCAAATTAGGGTCAGATTCATTTCAGCTACATTTTTTTAAAAGTCTGTTTGGGAAATCTGTACTTGCCTTCAAACCCGGCCTTTCAAATCCCTGATTTCCAAAAAATTCCGCGGGTTTCTGATTTCTTAATAATAACATTGGGACTTAATTTGGGAGCATAAATTGCCGGAATCGTCAATTTTCAGCCCGGATTGACGGGGAAGGAAAAATGCCGTAGGGGAAAGCCGTTTATCTGTTGACCTGCCAATGCCGGAGATCAGTGCCGGAAAACGTTTTCTAAACGTGATTCTCCACGATCCTGTCGACCCCTAGAAAATGTCTTGAAAAAACTGAATACCACGCCCAACCGACCCATCCCCTGCCCTTCATATACGCGAACTCTCCCTGAACACTTCACAAATTTAATGATTATTTCAAATAAAACCTTACTAATGAAACTACATGTATATTTTACTTTAAATTTTAAAGCATCATCATAGCCCATTCTATATAATTTAACTTAACATTTACAAAGATGAGAAAATGTTCGGAAACGCGACATTGCTAAGGGTCGCGCTTCGCAAGAAGGGGAACCCCTCCCGCGCCATATATGAATTCTCTGTGAAACTTTACAGGGGCGGATCCAGGATTTGAAAAAACATCAAAATTACGGGGGGGGGTTGGGGGTGAAGGCTGAGAAAACTTGTCCAAAATGGGCGATTCGGGGGCTGATTTTGCAGAATTACCGGGAGGCGCGCGCTTTCCCCTCCGCCCCCTCCCTGGATGCCGCGCCTGCTTACATAGTGAATCACTTACTCTCTTACGAGCGGCAATGGAACATTTCACAAAATATGAAATTTCTCAATGTGCTATCAAATGATAGTCTAGGCCATGGAAGAACAGAGATATCTATTTTTACAATAAAAATAAACATACCCCAAAAAAAAACAAATAGGGGACATTGCTATGAGGATAAAAGACATCCAGGTAATGTGTAGGCCAATTTTAAGTTGTTCATTACACGTTAATCAAACAAATGTGATATATGATACTGAATATTTTTTTGACTCGTACTTCACTGATATTAAAAACCACAAAGGTTTCGATCAAACAGTGTGCATAGCGGGGAAACATGAATACGAAGTGCGTTGTGGTTCTTGTGTTAAAGGCGACTCAGAGATTTTCTGCGGAGGGCGCCCTCATTTCCAAAAAATTTCGTGTTTTTGCATGTACAGAATGCTTATCCATATACTAAGCGGTGTCTGTGTGAATGAAATTGCTAAGCTTCCGTTTAAATCGATTCCTTTCATTATAGAAAATCACAACTTTGTTTAAAATCCGGGATCGGAATTTTGTTTACCAGTAGCTTCTGGGACGTAAGGATAAACATAAATGTGAACTGCATCAAAACAAAAATCCGCTTCATCTCAAATTTCGGAATTGTGGCATTTAGGTTACTATATAGTTCTAGTTGACTATTTTCAGTATTACACAAAAAAATAATATTCGAAATCTCTGAGTAGACTTTTTAATAAACAGCCATTTTCGTCGTTGCTGAATTTAACGTCGCCGGCGGACGTTTTAAATGCGTGAAATATAAAATCGTTATGTTTACCCTATAAGGAAGCTGATTTGGTCTTCATCATTTCGGGTGAGGCTTTTGTATATAAAAGCCTTACAGCCATGCAAAAAATATCGATTTTGAAAAATCTTGAGGGCGCACTATTTTTCAAATGTGCCGTGTCTTTTAAAATGATAGAGTGAAAAAATCACTTGGATATTTCGGAGTAATTTTAATTTAACTCGAATCGAGTGGCTTTTAGCTCTTAAAGAGCGAGAAAATGCAGCTGAAGTATTCCTTAACTCCGCGGTAACCGAGCTCACTCTGTAACCGAGTGGCTCAAAATGGTACACTCTTCTTGGGAGTGAAGCCAACTCTGAACTCTTATCGGGCGGCTTTGAGCTCTAAAAGAGTGAGAAAATGCTCTTTTTCGGAGTGAACTAATAGCCAATCAGAACCGCTGCAAATCGGGTGATTATTTTCGATCAACATGGCGGACGAGTTAGGCGAGACCGTCAGCAAATGGTTGACCGAAGTTGAAATTAGTGAAGAAATCATAGAGATCTTTACGGGTGAGTATATTGTATGTGTCGCGGTCACAATTCATAGCATTTACAGACAAAGTGTGGAGAAGCATTAAATGTTATTTAGTGTAATATCACTCGTAAATACGGTAGTCTGCGCCAGGCTAGGCCAGGCCTGCTATATACGAAACGCACAATCATGCATGTCACGGGCATGCATGCCATGATCATGCACGTCGTGCATGTCACACTGAATCATTCCAATGATGCACCACAATATTCAGGGTTGGTACATTTACTGACCTCACTTTGCCTGACACGACTCAGAATTCAGCAGCCTTTACGAAATAAAGTGCATATGATACTGTGCTTTATTCCGTAAAGGCTTCTAAATTCTGAGTCGTGTCAGGCAAAGTGGGGTCAGTGAATGTACCAACCCATTCATTCATGTCACGATGCTATGAATTATGACCTATACATACAATATACTCACCAAACAAAAAAAAATTCACAAAGAATCACAACTCCAAAAGAGTGAATTGGCTAGTTCACGCTTTCCCCCACAGCTCTAAAAGAAAGGAGTGATCACTTCACTCTTCGCTTAGAATTATTTTTTTCACTCTTTATTTAGAGTTGATCTCACTCTAAAAGATGCGTCACTCAGCTGGCTCTTTTTTGGAGTGAGATTTCACTCTTTTAGAGTGGTTTTTCACTCTTTCGTTTTAAGAGAGTACAAATTTCAAATTGTTTATAAAATTCGCATGAAAAACGTGTTTTTGGAAAGTGAACATTGCAAGGGACACCCGTACACACTCTTGCGCCCCCCCTTACGTAGCGCCATGCATTACTTCTCGGCCATGCTGTCGACTTTTCTCGACTAGTCATGTCCCGGTCCTGATGAGAATTTTTTGATACAGGATACACCCCTTGCTCAAAATACATTTCCCTGGTTGAATACCTTTTTCATTATATTTCCTGGCTGAAAAACTTTCTCCAGATATTTTCTGATTTACACCAAGCTCAGACACGCCTATGGCAGGCTCAATCAGCCTGCCATACTATGAGCCTGCCATACACGCCTGTATAGACATATAGCCTGCAGTGCGCAAAAATACACTGAAGGTTGTAATCTTCATATAAGTTTAAAAGAATGTGTTTCTGGGTT
>JAMKCH010015293.1:0-102387 GCA_023653785.1 Ophioderma brevispina | reverse complement strand
GGGTCAGTACACATTCCCACATATGATTCAACAATCAAATATGATTAAGAAACAAAATTAACATCTGGAAATTATATTTGGCTAATATTCATGATTCTTAATTAATAAAATGGATGTAATACCTTGGAAAAGTTAACCATCTTATCCGTCACACAAAAAAAAATCATGCTAATTTTTTTTATTTTTTAGGATTTTGGTTTTGTTTTTTGTATTTTCCATATACTTAAAGCATTATTCCGCATCGTCATTATTGGAATACAACGACGGCCGTTTTCCCAAATCCGTCAAACCAATCATCCGTCATTGCGAATATGCTCAATTTGGTTTATTACATATGACGGATGTGGGGTGGATTGCCGCAGATTCACCACTTTGAACTGCAAATATAATATAAAAATGTCTAGTAAACAGTAATATTTATAATTCATGTCAGATTTTGCTTGTGTTTTAAAGAATTAGTTTTTTGCAAACAAAAATATTTAAAACTAGAATTCGCGTTCTGGGCTTTCTCGTGCTCGCTGTAGTCAAAGAATATAAGCTGTGGCCGCTCTATGACCTTTGACCTTGGCATATGACCTTTGACCTCATCAACATATGAGGGATCCTTGGTGCACCTATGACAAGTTTGGTTCCAATTGAACTTCAACTTTTCAATTAAAGCACATTTTACATTTAGCCTATTTCAAGTTGACATCACATGACCTTTGACCTTAGCACATGACCTTTGACCTCCTTCCACCATATGAGGGCTCCGGTGGTGCACCTATGACACAAGTTTGGTCCAATTGACTTCAACTTTTTCAATGAGGTCAATTAAAAAAAAAATTTTAGCGACACCACATACACCACAATACACACGCAAAACAGATTGATATACTCTGTCCAGCTCAAAGTAACGCAAGTAGCGACGTATACATTGTACCGACTTTCAGCGCATGCGCGTAGGCAAAGAACAATCGCACGCAAACTGGAAAGGCGGCCGGGGTTAAGTTGCACGTCATCATCATACTTCGAACAATTAAGGTAGGATCATAGGATAAATGGTATTACAGAAAAATACCATAAAATCAAAACCCCTGAATCAATTGAGTCCATACTTGACATGGTGCAGGACTGAACTCTCCTCACAATTTATGCAGTTTCAAGACTGTATGATTAGTTTTAGTGTTTATTTATTTTTCCTAAAAAATTCCCTAATTTTTACAATAAAGAATTTTTCCCAGGCCTAAATGAAGGTGCTTTAGCTGAAACTTAAGGGATGTGTGTATAAACAAAATACCTAACAATATCACATGCTTTTGTAATCCAAGTGTTTAATTCTTTTAGAAAAAAAATATTTTAAGGGAAAAAAATATTTAGGAAAAATTAAAAACACCTTATTTCAAATAGAAAACACTTCAATCTGCAAAATCTAACATGAGAATTTTCAAATTTGATTCCTTTCATAGAAACCTATTCATCACCAAGGAGTTGTAGTTCTTCTAGGAAAAATTATGAAACGTGGATACTTAAGTATTCTAGAAATACTTCAACAACAAAGTGTTGTTGCGACCACCGTTCTTTGTTTTTGATGACAACCAGAAAAATAAAAAATTTTATCAATTTTGAAATTCTTTAACCTTAAAAACAAACACCCAATCTTATAACTCGAATTACTTAAGAAATAAATAAAAAAAGTGTAGTTTTTACACAAAATGCCCCATTTAAAGCATTTTCTACACGCCTAAAATCAGCCCCTGTACAAAGTCTATGGGAATTTGAAAACGCATTCACTGACATATCTCTAAAATGCCTTTTTAGAAAAACATTAAATGGGCACACATGTTTTTTTACCAATACCAACATTCCATGAGAATTTCAACAATCTGCGGCCATAGCTAGATTAATTCATCCTTAGAAAAGTATAAGTGGTCTTCAGCTATAGCTGTGGCGGCCCACAAAAAGCCAGAGTGAAACGTATACACTTCTATAACAGAGGTCTCAACATCCGTCAGTATGTAAACACATCCGTTGTTATGTAAACATGACGTGCAAAATTACCAATTTCAATATGATTAGTAATTAAAAGGTGGCATTTCGTGATCACAACCTCGTCCCCCCGACTACCTCAAACAAGTTTACTTTTATATAATCTGAACCGTTAGCCGTATAGTAGTAATCCATGTGTACCTAATTCTTACGTGTAGATTCAGTCGTACTGTAAGAAATCGAACTTGGTATTTGTCCAGTAAAACGGAAATTGCCGCACAGTGGCCTATGGGGATCCGTGGAAAAAAGCAATGACTTCATAACACAAAACTGCAAGATCGGGATCAACTCAACCTTTGTGAATAAGCTTTTCCAAGGATAACTAGTGACATGAATAAACATACGGTGTCGACATCACGAAATGCACCTATAATGAAGTACTTGCCCATGTTCGGCACTTGGCATGTTGAAGATTTTGGTATTTAGTACCACTTCCCTTATTTTGAATAACTCATTCAATGCACGCTAGGTCAAAGTAAAGGATCCACCCAAGACAGTAACTGATAAATATTATATAGAAGCTCGTAGAACCTGGCACAGATTAAATAACACTAAAATACACTGTCTCTCGACCCGGACGTTCTAGGTGTGAGAATACCACTCGCCACAGAGGACTGTGTAATATACACCCAAAAATATCCAGGACACAAGTTGGGCCCAATGTTGACGCTTTTATACTGAAAGACAGACAGTCCTATATGTGTCTTTTCCTGGGCATAGCAGCAGAAAAAATACGTGCAAGATCCTGGTTTAAACCATTACATATATATGATAAGCCTATTTCTTTAACATTCAGTTTTTAAAAAAAGTCAGAAACAAAAAATAGGCTATTTTGTTTAACATAAACATTTCGCTGTGTGGCACATGGTCACAATATATCATCTTTGTTATAGAGTAATCAGATGTATAAGCAATGTCTGGTTGTAGCACTTCAAATAAAGCAGTAATTAAATAAGATAGCCTTAGGCAACACCATCTCCAACCCTCACTCATATACTATTGGCTCTCTGACTCATATAATCATTTTGTTAACATAATATTTTTAATTCATTTCTGATTTTTCTTTTATGTGGTTACATATCACTCACAGAAATAATGATCTGCCATGTTACTTATTGGGGGTGAAGGCCGGAAAAGATATAGAGCATGGTGGCAAAGCTGTAAAATTTTACCCCTGGCACTACCACAACTGATAACACCTCTCTGAATTGGCTCATTAACAAGGACTCAACAATATATACCTCTGAGTCTCTAAGAGCCGCAATGAAAGAGTGCTTTCTATAGCTCTGTGTAACCATAACCACCATTCTTTCTTACAGTATCTCAGATTTTGTTCATTACATGATCTTGCCTTCCACGTGACCAATCAAAATAGTGTTTCTGTCGATATTAAAGGCAGGTAGTGCCCAGGGATCAGGGAGTTAAGCGAGGCCCTGGCCGTAAATTCAGTACGTTGGTATTTACTCGGTAATAGGGTGTGGTTCATAATCGGGAGGTATAAAGGGATGGGGAGATTTTTGGGAGAAAGGAAAGTCTTTACCGACAACACATGGCTCCTCCAAACAGCAGACGCCTGGAACCTTACAGACAAGACGCCGCAACCTCCAGTCCCAGAAAACTATGAAGCACCCTGATCATGGTCAAAACTGTACGGCCACTTTGCATTCATCGTCCTTATGATAACAAAAATCAGTCCACCCATCAATAGTAGAAGAATCGGCCTACAAAAGCATCGCAGAATGCAGAGTCAACAAACTTGATCCCAACTTTGTTTACTACACGGACGCTCGGTACCGAAGACGCCACGTGTGGATGCCTTTGTAGCCACCACACACCACAAATATTCAGAACATCTGATAGCTGCTTCACGGTACAAACAGAACTTGGAGCCATTCGCGAAGCAATCCGCGACGCAAAAAACACAGCCGGCAAAAGACATCGTCACCACACAGAAAGCCAAGGTGCAAATCGAAACAGCGCAACCGAAATCGGGACAACATAGCATGAATAAAGACATGCAAACAGACAGAAAAGACAGCAACAAAAATTCATCCTCTTTTTTAACTGGATCCCCAGTCACATCGGCATCGCGGCAACGAAGAAGCGGACGTCGCAGCCGAAGCCGGCACTACGAAACCAGAACCTGACATAATAGTACCACACAGTCGGCGTCAAAAAAAGAACACTTCCAACAAACCGCACATCACAGATGGCAAGATCAAATTCAATCAACACAGTCAATATCAGTACTTTGGAGCTTTCCCTCACAAACACACTGCATGCAACCAACGCACTCAATAAATTACCAGACAAAACTCAAATCGCTATCAACAGAATGAGAATCAAAGCTAAAACTGCCAGACAATTCATCGATCACTTATATACATGCCGACCTACTGGATCAAGATATACAATGTCACATGTTCACGGATCTCATGAATGCCCAAGAACAAACCACACTTCGCCAACAACTACTTCACCATCTAAAACCAGAACAACAGGTAAGCACAACACCAACTAGCGATCAAAATCCTCAAACCACAAACAATACGCCAATACCAAGAACTCCAACATTACAAAACTATAAAACCACCAGCACTAAATAAACAAAATCAAGTGTAAACCAGTAAACTTTTTAAGTAGTCTTTTTATAATCCAGGGGTCACGCAATGTTTGCAAGACACGGCTTCCATGGAACAAACCATGAAACTGAAACTGAGAGGAATGTCCCCAAGTCTCACTTCTGCTGCCTAAGTTAGAATACCGGGTGTCTAAAAGAAGTCTATTTTGGACAATTTTTTTTTAAACAGGAAGAATAAATATCCAAAATGTTTGTGAATTCTTGAATGGTGACCTGAATCATGGTCCGATTTCATATGATGCTTCGCATCATGTAAAAGCATATCAACAAAAAAGCCAATTACAAATTTTGATCAGAAGCAAAAATATGTTTCCACATTGCCCTCAAGGACAGTGTGTCGAGCTATAGAAAGTTTTCAACCATTGGGGGACATTTTTGTTCAAAAACATTTAAAAAAACCCATCGTAGTGTTACCCACTAAGACACCTATTCAATGTATAAGCATAACAGTGACAAACTTGATCCATCACTGCCATCTAAAAGTGAAAAAGTGTCAACCAAAAGGTGATACTATTTGTTTGCCCCAACATGGACACACAGACTGATTCATGCCGACCACATAAGGTCTTTCCGATTGCATCGGACACACTAAAAAGTCAAAATTTCCTGGGGCTGCATGCCCTAGTGTCAATGCGCACAGCAATGTGATTCGTCTTATATAAGATGGCTAGGAACAATGACATTACAGAAACTATCTATAAAGTGTATTAATAAGAAATTAACACAATAGGTATTCTGCCCCACAGTACTCTTGGTGCAATCATGTACAAAAATTTTGAGTTAATTATATGTTTGGGGTTAAGTTATAATGTGCTCACTGATATAATAGAGGACAAAAAAAATACATCGGTCTCGGACCGCTGTGTCGCCTGCCATCGCGGTTGTTGAATGATAGGCTAACATGATCCTTTGACCTTGATATGTGACCTTGACCTTGATATGTGACCTTTGCCTTGATAGTGACCTTTGACCTTGAATATGTGACCTTGGGACCTTGATAGGACCTTTGACCTTGATATGGGACCTTGACCTTGATATGTGACCTTTGACCTCATAACAAATAAGGGTTTGCATGTAAACTCAGAAACCAAGCTTGGTTCCAATTGAACTTGCCAATTCACATGACCTTGCCTTGGATGACCCTTGACTTGGTATGTGACCTTTGACCTCATCAATGAGGGATCACGTGTTGCACCTTTGACTCAAGTTGGTTCCAATTGAACTTCAACTTTTCAAATGAGGTCAATTTTACATTTTCAGCCTATTTTACAACTTGACCTAACATGACCTTGGTATGTGACCTTTGACCTCATCAGAAAATGGAGGATGCCATGTTGCACCTGTGACCCAAGTTTGGTTTAAATCCAAAAAAATCAATCAAAGTATGTGGATATTACAGCCATCACAACAACAGTGGACAAAGTGATCCCTATGTGCCTTAGGGCAGGCGACACAAAAACTACACAACACTGTAACATGTGTTGTATTCCTGTACTAAGTTTCAAGTTAATCTGTGGTGGTGGTGGTGTTGAAGTGGTGGAAGGGATTAATCACATTTGAAACATGCAAATTAGTTAAATACTCATTAATATGCAAATGTGACAAACCTACACCACACCAGAACTCATCATCATCGCTTGAAAAAGTGGGGAATTTGGAAAGCTCCTTCCCGGGAAATGCACGTGTCTTGTGGGAAATCTGAGCTGCCAAGAAAAAATACAAAAAAATTTACAAAGATGGACATAAAAAATATCTAAAAAGCTGATTAATACATGCAGTTTCATTACCTAAACTTATTTTCTTTTACACGTGTTGTCATCTCAAGAAAATAAATTGTATGCCTAAACATAGATAATATCCATATCGTTTAGTCCCAAGTGCCATCATGTTTCATCACACATCAGTTGTGCACCACTAAATCCATTGCACCACTAAAACTCTTAACCCTTCCCCCCAAAAAAGAACTGACCTTTTGTACAGTCTATATAGAGGAGGACCCAAATTTGCCCCCTCAGAAAATGCCTTGGCACCCCTTCTGCACCACATTTGCAAAGGTCTGGTTATGCCACTGCAAGATGGCAGTATGGAACCTGACCTCGGATGACCTTTGACCTTAGTCTATGACCTTTGACCTTAGTCTATGACCTTTGACATCATCCACATATGAAGGAACCCCTACTGCACCTTAACCCCAAGTCTGGTTTAAATCGGACAAACTTTTCGAAGAAGACATGAAAAACCCAAACCTAACCAAACTGGAACACACATACATACCGACATGTGTGCTATCGCGAAATCCCCCTCTGCTTTTCAAGCCAGGGGATAAAAATCTGATCTTTTTGAGGCAAGTCAGGGATGAGGCTGTGGATCACGAATTGCACCTTTAATAATCTATGTTGGAGCACAAAGAAAATACTGCACAGTGAGTGTTGTAGTCAAATGGGTTAGAGGGACAGAAAGGGGCCAAGGGGAAGTTAAGACAGCAACTTAGTGACACAGGATTGGTGAAAAAGTTCACGACCCTGAAACAACTTGATTTGTGATATGCTTCACTGACTGAGCTTGCCTTGGGACAGGACTAAAAATGTCATCCTGGTATCAAAGGAAAAATACCATGCAAGACAAATTTAGCCTCCTCCCCAGGCCGTATGTTTTGTGGGTGACTCATCTAGGCGATCAAGGGGAGCATAGCACTTTGCTCTTGGAGATGTTTGTGCTATAAAAATGCTTCCGATTGGCCGAGAGAAGTAGGTCACAAAATTAACTTGCGTCTTAACCGTTTTTCTACACGTGTGTAATTATCACATGTAATTATTCTTTCTCCTCCATTTCACAAAACGACTATGATACTGTAAAGGGTTGATTTTATTTGTGACCTTGAAAAATACACTGTCATGTTTGAGAAACATTTGTCTAGTCGGCTCATTAGCACGGATTTGGGATTGAATCACTGCTTAAAATAAGGAATAAATGCATGTATTTTTAGAGAACTTCATACAATTAAGTCTCAAAGCACTTTACATTTATTCTGCTGTCACTTGGATAAATCGCAATTTTCACATATTGAAAATTTGACAGCCGTTTATAATAGCGCACAGTACGACTACCTCTAACAGCTCCCCATTTACACCTGGGTGGAGTGAGACAAGCGAGATAAAGTGTCTTGTCCAGGGACACAACACACTTGGCCACTGCGGGGATCATAACCCAATTTTAAAGGGATAAGCAACGATATTGCGAGAGAATAGAAAAAACATGTGGAAAGCATTGGTTTTACCTTATAAATAAGGGATAAGTGGGTACAAATCCAGTTATAACGGCTTTAATGTAGAAAAAAACCACCAAATAGTGAAAAAATGAAGTATTTGAGGAAATTTGTCATACCGTCTCCCGTAAATAGACATACAGCGATGACGTCTTAAAATCTACAAAAACAGCTGTTTTTGTGGTTTACACTAGCACAGAATAAACAAAGATCAATAATGTTTGTGTTTGAGGTCAACCTGTATTGATCATGGTGCACAATATCACGCTTAAAATCTGGGATATTCACCGAGAATGGCTTTTTTGATCTCAAGTCGGAATTTTGATACGCACGTATAGAAATTAAAGAATCAGATAAAAAGTACTGCCTTGTCTTTAATACACGGATTTCAAGCCAACCACTTGCAGGTTATGTTTACATATCCATGCCAGTAACCAAAATACAAAAATATGAATTTTGATGATTTTTTCGATGTTTCGGATTAGCAAATCGCTGCTAATCCCTTTAAATGGTCTAATGATCATGAGTCCTGCACTTTTCCACTGGACCACACATGCTCTCATATGTGACTGTCCAGCACGCACGTGTGAGATTCTGGCCCGATATTATGGTCCAGGACCATAAGCAGATAAATTATATCATAAGGCAGCTATTCACTATTTTCTACTTCAATCTCCAACTCTGATGTTTTCATTGCAATCTTTAACTCCAAGATAAATAATAATGAAGTAAACTTTTACGCCTGGAGTAGGGACGAAACCAACGATTTTTGGATTATAAGACGAGCGCCCACAGATGCACGCCACACAATCTGAGCCGGCAGAACACCCCTCTTTTGTAATACTTAAATAAACACATTAACAGAATAAAGCTCACACATATAAATCATGAATAGCGCCGCTATAAGATGAGTTATCTGGTCCAGGACCATATCTTCGGGGCCAAAAACTCATAAGCGTCCACCATGAACAGACCAAAACTTCAGCTCTCATCATCGGACCGAACTGAGTACATGCAAGGAATTGTTACAGAGGTCCTGTCTGCTTTGAAGAATCAAACAGGGGTTCTGCAGCACAATGCAATCCATAGTCTGGTACAGTAACAAGAATGCACATAAGAATATGCCCTAGGGAGCTCTGAGGTACAGCACTCCCAGCTGGCTCTATTGTTTGAATTCATACTGTTCAAATCAAAGGAATGGAACAGGTGATCTGTGTCATAATTCAGTCCATGGTTCATAAACAAGATTCACAGAACCTGTCAGTCAGGTCAGGGCTGGATTGTCTGTGGCTAAAACGTCACTCCATCGGGTGTCTAAAGAAATTTGATGAGGATAGCTGGTTACCTGGTAGAACTAAAAAGAAGATCTACCTACAAGGGCGTCAGCTCTGGAGAGCTAAGGCAACCATCCAGCATATTGATGTCAGGAAGGGCATCCGGTCAATTATCTTTTGCTCCAATAAATCCTCACACAGCAGTATTGCTGTGAATGTGAGGTGAATCTGGCAATCTCCGTTAGCATGGACAAAACCAGATTTAAAACTTTGGTTTACCTACCTACCTACCTACCTTATACATTCAATAGACTACAATGAAATCAAAGAATTTCTTCTAATCCTTTACTCAGATGTCAATATGAACCACACCACTAAAAACTTGGTGTAGCAGACGTTGGCGTCTGAAACGTGATCCTTTCACTAAATGAGTCACAAAATGTTGATAAGTTGTGTCTTTAAATGAAATTTGAAATTATTTGTAATGTTTGGACTAGCAACAAACCATTTGAGTGGTAAAGATTTTGCCATTTTTGTATAATCTCTGAGGCTTTTGGGGAAACTGTGCAAAATTTCAAAGTATGTGTGGGTATGTTCGATATGCTCTGTAGCTCAAAAGAATTTGTTGGACAACCACTCGCTGCTCTCTACAGGATGATAGAAGATCGTCTAAATGGCATGCCATCATGGAGGTCACAACCTGTCAGCAAGTTTTCATCTTGATCAAATGACTTTGACCCCGATATCCAACTGAAAAGTTTCAAGTTGATAGTTTCATCTGTTTTGAAATGAGAGCTAAAAAGATAATTTTTTAAGCCCATATAAACCCTGTGTAAATTGGTCTACCAAGCCACTCTTTCGCTCATAACGTCCAAACCAAACTCCTTTTAGCCCTAAGAATTCACAGGGTAAATGAGACAAAACGTAGCTTTCTTCCGACACCAATACTTCCACTACCGGTAAAAAATCTGAGGTCCTGGGGATGATGCTACAGTGATCAGGCCATGGACTTTTAACATAACAATCTTGAGGGCTGGACCATTGTCATTTCTCAAGATTCATTTTTGGCAAGTGCTTGATTTTTTTAGCATCATGTGTAACATTGTTCTCTTGGGGGATACCGTATCCCTTTTTATCATTAGTGTGTTTTTATTACATGCTAATTGTATATTGCAATTTATATACTTTGTTGATAAATTTGAACTTGTTCGTTGGTTAACGACTCTCACATGATTTCAAATAGTTTGACTATTTTGATGAAGATGTGTGCAAGATACTATTTATGTCCGTAAATAGTACCTCCAAGCCGTAAATAGTACCACCAAGCCATAAATAGTATCTGGCTTGTGATATTGTGCATGCACGTAAAACAGCGAGAGGTACTATTAAGGACGTAAATAGTACTTCAGGTTGTGAACCTCAGTTGGCGACTTGCATTGTAATGATAGACAAAAATATGGAAAAATTGTATTAAAGGCCGAGTCAGAGATTTCCCTGAAGAAGGGGCCCTCTATTCCAAAAAAAATCGGTTTTTTGCATTACATAAGGCTTCCCCATATACTAATCATCGGTGTGAAATTGCTAAGCTAAATCGAATTCCTTCATGATAGAAGATCACAACTTGTTATAAAATTCCGGATCCGGAATTTTGTATACACAGTTCCTATGGGACGTAATACTTCACATAAATGCTTACTGCATCAAAACGAAAATCCGATCCATCTCAAATTTCAGAATGTGCATTTAGGTGAGTATCTTTGTTCTAGTTGACTATTTTTAATTTTTTAGTTTTTTTTAAATAATATTTCGAAATCTCTGAAGTCAGACTCTTTAATGAAGTAATAAAACAAATATATACCGCATTTTATTTCAAGCTCTGGCGTAATCAAAAATAGGGGCACTCGGTGACATCAAGCAGGCTTACTATTTTCCTTCGGGGCTGCGCCTATCAGGAAAATAGTAGGCCTACCTTGGGATCATATAGCTTGTTTCTATTGAACAGACATTATTTATCCAGATAAAAATTTATCCGGTTCATACTGAGAATAGCCGATAGTGCAAAGTTTCTATTGAGCAACGTTTTCTGGAAAATGCGACCAACCCTCACAGACTAATTTTACCAGCCACAGTATTGTGGGTCGTGACCTCGCCGAACTGCCATCCAAAATTCGCTGAATATCTCCCTCACCCATACAGTAATTAACACTTCAATTGCATTGCCTCTGTTGTCCAAACAAACGCCGGTTCATTTTCAGGCATTGTAAAAACATGAAAAAAACTCGGAATTCGGAAAATGGTGGCCAAAATGTACCCCGATCAGCAGATCAGCGCGATGACAAAATGTGTTCCTAATGTCAACATCGTTGCGCATGCTGGGATGGGGGTTAATTGCTGCGATCACGTGGCGTCAATTTCCGGTCTTTCGCCGGTATGTGCACTCTATCAGAACACTGTGTTTCTATTGGCGTTAACCGGATAATTTCTCTGGCATTATCCTTCCAAACCAAGGATAAATACCGGTGGAAACTTTCGTCGGTATAAGCAAGAAAATGCAGTAGGACGGCTGTTTCTATTGAGCCAATTTAACCCCTTTTCTGGTATAAACCGGAAAAATGGTCCCAATAGAAACACGCTGATAGTTTTAACCAGAGCCTCTCAAGGCAGTATATATTTGTATAATATTATCTTGTTTGTAGATGACATTCATACATGGAAGAAAGTTTGTCTCAAAATGCTCTTTATTTTTAATTGTGCAACCCAAATGTCAAAATGATTTCCCATTGACATTGCTGTCATATTTCTTGATGGAGTCACATGTCTTTTACTTATCTACTGTGTACATCCTCTTCCCTTATTTGGACCTGATAGGACCGCCCGGCATTGAATTTGGGTGAGGTCACGACATGGTATCAACCGTATTTCAATGTTAAATTAATGGTGCAAGCAGACAACATTTACAGGGATATTTTGCAATCCATAACCTTGTCCCAACATACCAGGGCAAGGTTGAGATTGTTATATCATCCGAGCCATCAGCTTACATATTATGTTGTTTACCCCCCCCCCCCCCCAGCACACTGCACAAAGCTTAATCTTGATCTCGTTAACAAGCTCAATCTTGTGCAATGCACTTTATTTAATTGAAAAACATGGGCATCATGGTCTGCTGTTGGTAAGAAGATCAAGATTCAACTTTGTGCCAGCACATTTGCCAATTTATTGAAATCTAAGCACTATTTTGATTGGTTACTTGAAAGGTAATAACATGTCATGAGCAAATCAGAGAAATGTAAGAATTCATTGTGGTATGTTTACACAGAGATATAGAAGCACTATTTTGATTGGTTACTCAGAGGGCTATCTCATGTTGTGTCCTGTAATGAACCAATCAGACAGACTGTGGTATAGCTCTTGGGGATTAGTCTTTCTGATCTTACAAGTAGATTTTGATCTCCCCTCTAAGAAATTAACAATTTTGTTAAATTAATCCACAGATGGTAGAATTTAGCTGTAAACACACAAGCCTGTGTGACAGAAAAAAAGATGCCCAAACTGTAAAACGCACCTTGAATCATCACTAAAATTTGGTTGATATCTCACGATTACAGTAGCCAGCAAACTCCCGCTGTGCATGGATTACACCAACATCAGGTCACTCACTGCTGCCATTTCAAAACACGGACATTTACTTCGCATTTCCCTTCCCAAGAAAAATCGATGACCGTGTAGAATTTTTTTTGTTTAAATGGTCCCTTTTGTACCACCCGAAACCGTTCAACAGAAAAACTTCTAACTGGTCACATATTTTTGTTTTAAAACCTTATAATTAAACCCGAATATCAAATTTCCACAGACGCCTACTAAAATCTGTTGAAGAGACTCTTATTTGATCAATGACACTCATAACAATAGCTCAGCGGGATGTTGTCAGCTGCTGTGTCTCACGATGTCCATTTCAGAACAGAACTTGCTTACATGGCGCATAATTATGTCCCCGCTGACCCTATATGTCCCCGCTGACCCTATATGTCCCCTTGATGACCTTTGATCCCACATGAACTGAGGTAGTTCCAAACCTTCACTCACTCCAAGTCTCTTTGTTAACATAAATCCAGACAGACAGACAAGTTAACAAGGGTATTCTTAAAGCAATAACAGCACATATTTGAAGAGTGCCCCCAATTTTCCAATAATGTTGAGATTTTTGCACAGTTGAATTTGTGACTGGCTAGTAAACTATAACTGTGAATTGTAAAGCTCGAACATGTCAATGTATCGCAAAAGAAGGAATTCTGCAATTAGGATAATTAATATCGGAGATCCCGATAATAATTCGACCGACGGCTGCTAGAAATGGCCTTCCAATATGAAATAGCGAAGAAATAGTGCCATGTATGTGTCTACGCTCATCCATTAGTTGTTCCGTTGGTTAGGAAAGTCAAGTTAGAGGCCATTTTTGGTGAGGTGACACTATTTTTACAATGGACGAACAGAAATTTGGCTTTTCCAGTTCCGCCGTTAAATTACAATGTGGATTCCGAATCTAATTACAAAATCGCTTCTTTTATGAAAAATACCCTTTGGAGCATGACCATTTGAAGGTATAGTTTACTATGCAATTACCAACCCAACTGTGCAAAAACCTCAAATTTTGAAAAAAAACATGCTGTTATTGCTTTAAAATTTATTCACTTAAATTTCTCCACTGTGGGAGTTGAGCCACAGCCTCGAATCCATCTAATAACCATGGATTACTTACTCTCTGGGCGTGGCATTGCTACTGTGCGTTCTCGACAGGTCATCATCGCTGTCGTATCTTCTTGGATTGTCAAAGAAATATGCCCTCGATGGAGTCGCACACTCTGGAGTTATCTGGGGAAGATTCTGAAGACAAAGAAAATGTCAGTATATTAATTAGGATATGTTCAAGTTCCTTAACAATCCTTGATGCGATTGAGCCACAGCAATATTACACAGTCGAGAAACTCGACTGTGTCTTTCTTCTGTACGGTTTCTTTCTTTTTCTTCTTTCTTTCTGTCAACATGCTAATATCTCAGACATGGAACATCCTATATTGACCAAAACTGGTCACAAGGACAAGTACATGCACAGAAACTTTTGACATGACCCGATTGGTGTCAAAGGTCACGATAGGGTCACAGCGGTCAACAACATTAACCATGCAAAAAATCTAGAATTAGCTCAAATCTCAAACTAATGCTGTCATCTTGTAGGACTTGATCAACACTACAAAAGTCAATTATGACTGTCATATGACACATGATTTAGAGGTCAGAGGTCAAAATACTTCAAATTACGTTACCACTTCAAAATACTACTCCTGTACAAATTACATAGTATGACACGTGACTCATGTATGGGTTGCAGCTTGACATCCCCAAAAAGTTACGTGAATGAAATTTGATTCAAAGGTCATTGCTGTCATAGGCAATGACCTTAAGTGTGTTAAATTTAACACAAGGTCAAAGAGAAAATCTTTTTTTATCCCATCCTGTAGTACTGATGAGAGGTCAAGAAAAGTCAACATGACCCCTCACTTGACCCATTGGTTAGGGGTCAAAGGTCAAAATACATCAATTACGTGACACTTCAAATCACTACTCCTTTTACGATTACAAAGTATGATCACGTAACTCATGTATGTGGTATGTTGGCATCCCTACAAAAGTTTCTTAATGGAATTTTGATCAAAGGTCATTTGGGGTCACAGGAGTCCAAGACCTGATTTTCACTAAAATGCTACTTCTATATACAAGTTCCGGTCTGAGTATTCTCGACTGTGTTCAGATCTGTACACAGATCTAGTTAGCCTTTCATCAAGGTGTTGTGCTTTATTTTATTTCCTACAATCCCTGTACACGATGTGGCATAGCGCCCTCTCACAGGAGTCTCTTGCGCATTGCCTTTCTGCCTTTATTTTGTGCATTTTGTTTTTCTTTATTTTTCGGGATAAATCTTTCGTAACTTTCCTAAGAAATGAATGGGCAACACACACTAAGGTGCCGTATGACTACATTGCGGTCAAACAAATGTGATACTACCGTCTGGCGGCATTGTTTAATGTTATTGGCGGGCATTTGTCTTGTGGTTAAAGAAAGGGTTCAGTTGAAAGATAATCTTGGCACGTAAGCAATCAATTAGTATGTACAATTACCTCCCATATGATGACCACATAATACTTTGACTGACACATTATGCTTGCACAGAACTATCCCTATTTCTGCAAAGATGCCTAGCTCCGCTTGGCCGAATGCTTCACCTTTGACCACAACATGGATGAGGTGTCTTTGACAAAGACTACAGCAATATCTTTGCAACTTTGTAAGGGTTGAGGTTTTTATGCTTTAGTTTTGAAAATCATTAAAGCATATTTGCCCGTTATTTTTTCTGTATGCAAGTTTCTTAAAGACACTATCAGTGATTCACCCGAAAGAGTCAAACTATTTGAAATGTGTAGGAATAGCATAAAATTGAAGGATAAGTCTGTAGAATTCCCATTGAGTTACTTTTTTCAACTGAACAGTTGACGGAAAACGGCATTGTTCAAAGATACGACTCTCCATTCAATTACGTGTTGAAGTAAGTGTCCGAACGGACAGTAATGACAAAAATATCCGATTTTGTGCTTATTAGGCTGCTTCTGGTCTTATCATTTGCAGGGTATGTTAGTGTACCCGTACTTGTTACATACATGCAAAAATCTGATTTTCGATGATTTTTTTGAGTTTATACTTTAGCAAATCACTGATAGTGCCTTTAAATGAACTGACATTTCAAGCCTTTCAAGGCCAACAATTTGTTTTTGTGCATCTATCTTGCATGTGCTGTGCATATCACCTAATTTAGACAGCTACCACAATGAGGAAATTATTTTTCACATTTAAAATTGCCTTCTTTACATTAACCCCATGGGCACTAGCTTCTATGAGATTTTGGTCCAAAATTATGCTCCAGGACCATATGGTCCTAGAGCATAAATAATCTGGAGAAATATTCTAAGTCAAATTTGAATGCACATGCTCCAGGAGCATATGACAAATATGGTCCTGGAGCAGTACTTGACTTAGAATATTTCTCCACTACTGTATATGCTCCTGAACCATTTGTGCATTCAAATATGCTCCAGGAGCATATTCAGAATAATCAAATATGCTCCTAGAGGATATTTGACATA
The DNA here is from genome assembly GCA_023653785.1 of Ophioderma brevispina. Classification (NCBI taxonomy): domain Eukaryota; kingdom Metazoa; phylum Echinodermata; class Ophiuroidea; order Amphilepidida; family Ophiodermatidae; genus Ophioderma; species Ophioderma brevispina. The sequence goes on along the minus strand of JAMKCH010015293.1, from coordinate 85,983 downwards.
AAATATTGGTCCAGATTATTTATGCTTCAGGAGCATAATTTCAGACCAAAATCTCATAGCAGCTGGGCACTACATGCATATCTATCTGCACCTAAGCACTATTAATTTCTTCTCATTTGTGGGTCAACCAGCATTAACTTGCTCACTGATATTGAAAATATATTTTTTACTTATAGGAACAGAAATGTGATCCCACGCAATCATTTTGTGTACTTTTGAAGACAATTATGTGCATAATATCAGTGAGGCTAGCACCAGTGGGGCACTTCCACTTTGGAGGTGATGCACCAGCAGCACATGTAAGACTGTTAAAGACCCCCATTTTCAGCATCATTGTCACCCAAAGACCCCATATTTTTTTTTAAACTTCACCCAAAGTCCCCATATTTTTTGTAAATTTCACCAATGTCACCCAAAGACCCCCTATTTTTTTGGAAAATTTTCATATAAACACCTCCATTTGTTAGAAAATTTTGAAAAAATGTCAATACTCTGTTTCTGTTTTTTTTTTTTAATTAGCAAATTTGTTACCCGAAAACCCCTTATTGAGGTAATTTGGCTGTCTCTCTCCCAAAGGGCCTTTTTTAAACTTCACCCAAAGTCCTCATATTTTTTTTTTGCAAATTTTGCCAAAGACCACTCTTTTTTTTGAAAAAAATCACCCAAAGATCTTTATTTGTTAGAAAAGTTTGCAAAAATATTTGGAAAAATTAGCAAATTTATCACCAGAAAACCCCATATATTGGGGTCAATTTGACTCTCTCCCAAAGACCCCATTTTTGATGTCCTCTGTCACTGAATGCATTGGGTTTGGAAGTGCCATTTTCACACCCACATCCATTTCATATGTGAGTAGCCACCCCCCCCCCCCCCCCCCCCCCCCCCCCCCCCCCCCCGGTGCTAGCACTCGCGCACGAAGGACACTGTACTAGCATTTCATATTGCGCAATACATGTGCAGGTTAGGGGGGTCGAACTTTTAATCACGCTACAACTGCAGAGGGCAGGCTTAACCAATCGGTGACCTGCTGCCCCATGAGTCATGACACACACTATGAATGCAATCCCTATGTCACTATGAGTTACAATATGCTCATCCACCAAGGACACAGTTCATTGGGTTGTACTTGTACATACATTGACATGAACTGACCTTGGTGTAATCAATATAGCATACCCAAAACAGGGGGTGTATTCTCTAAATACATTGGTGAATGAAGGCTACTGAACTGTGCCAAGGGAATTGAGATTTTATTAGCTCATAGTGTGTGCCCTCTTGTAGACAACACATGTCCCTAAAAGTTTTTAAGGCTGGTATTCTGAAAGGGAGTCTAACTTTAGACCTGGGTTTAAAACCAGGGTTAGTCCTACATGAGTGGACATTTTCCCTTTAACAATACTCTAAAATGTGTTGTAACGGTTGAGAAAATTCCCCATGGATGGGCCGAAACGGCCCATTCATGTTGAATTTTCTCACCTGTTACTTTAACTTTCACAGTAGTACATAAAAAAAAGGTCTACTCATGTAGGACTAATCCTGGTTCAAACCCAGGTCTAAAGTTAGACTCACTTTTACAGTTTTAGAATACCAGCCTAAAAGATTTTCAAAAATAAAGTTTTCATGCGAGGATCCACATCATAAAACATGCGATTAAGATCTGCCTGACATACAAGAGCGTCCCAAAAAAAAACTTTGTCCTAGAAGCACACCCAATTTCAGGTCTTAAAAAACAATTGCAAATTATTTATACATATTTTAAAAAAATGTTTATTAGCTTTTCAAAACAACAAACCCCTTTAAATATGTACAAATTATTTTAAAGGTGCAACGAGAGATTTTTTGAGGCACCCAAATATTGTGTCATAATAGTAATTCCATATAGACTAGACACTCAATAGATATCTTACCTTGTATTTGGCACAATAAGTCTTAAAATAAAAAAAAGGTGAGTTCTCTATTTGCCCTTAGTATTTCAATACAAAACATAGGCGGATTTCGTATTTGGCTCCTATACGAAATTAGAAATTTCAAATTTTTTGTACCAAAGAAACATCTCTCAGCTTAATCCTTTCAGATGGGGTTATTTTTGATAGAAAGCTTTACATCAGTGTAAAAATCAGTACTTTCTAATTTGTTAGGGACATCTGATATGTGAAATCTCTTGTTGCACCTTTAAATAATTTGTATAAATGTTTATTAAAGACCTGAAACTGGGGGGGGGGGTGCTTTTAGGGTAAAGTTTTTTGGACACCCTGTAGCAGTGTGTTTTTACATTGGTGTTACTCTTAGATTTCTTAAAATAGGCAGTCCAAGACCACTTAAACCAACCTAATGAACCCCCTTAAGACACACTCGTGGCAGTCCCCGTTTTTTCCATACACAAACCCTTCCAGCCAACTTATCATCACATGATTTATTTTTATCATCAGCAGACCTACATGTATGTGCAATTCTGTGCAGTATTACACATAACATCCCCACTTCCTAAAAATAGACTTGGAAATTTGAACTTATGGCGACAGGAAAAGCCCACCCTTCACAAAGTTGGCTAGGAAAGTTCAGATTATGTATGATATCACCCTAGACAATATGGATTACAGGTTTTGTAAATCATGCCAGATTAAAAGAATCAGTTTCTTTTCCAACTTTGTGCACTTATTGTCTTATAGAGTGAAATTTTTCTCTGGGAATGGGGGTACGCAGTGGTGTGTAATATGAAATTCAAACCCAAATGACAATGGCAGATACAGTGGACATTGAAATTTGTTCTTATTGCGTATAATGTAAACAATGAATTGGTGTTATTTTTTTTTGATTTTTAAAGGCAACTTAGAATTTCAAAATATAATTCTTTTGTGTAATAATTAAAAATATCAACTAAATAAAAAATAGTCAATTAAAACTGCTCAATTCCGAAGTTGAGATGAATCAGATTTTTTGTCTTGAATGTATTAAAGGTGACTTGTTCCGATTTATATCTAGTTATTCTCTACTTCCCTGCAGTGGTGTAACCAAACCTTTGCAATTGGGGGGGCTGAAGGGGTGCCAAGACTTTTTTTTGAGGGTGCAAATTTGGTCCCTTCTCCATAGACACTGTACAAAAGGGCAGTTCATTGGAACGGTTTTTTTTTGTTATCTTCCTTTTTTTTCCATTTTTTTTTTTTTTTTTGCTCTCCGCCCCCCCTGCCCCCCCCCGGCTGTTACGCCACTGTGTAGCCTGGCACTTGCACAGGTTCCATCAAATTACCGTGGAAAACTACTTCAGTTTTGATGATAGATGCAATAAGGCACATTGCAAAGCCCTATTCAATACTGTGGCTAATTCTATTGTGACTTAGCTTTTCACAAGTGATTGCTGTATCAAGCATTGTGGTATCATGCAAAAAAACCAATTTGTTTAGAAAATTAAGGGTGCTATTCTCAGGAAATCTCCAAGTCGGCTTTTAAACGACTTGAGACTAGATTATGCAATTTCAGTGTTTTCTATCTTTCTAGCCCTGCAAATTGGATGGGATATATACGCTACAACATCACATATGCATTGATGTGATAGGCACCGGGCTGCTTCATCAGCCAATCAACAATGCACAGCAGAGAGTGTATTGAGTCATTCCCACCAAGGCACCGTTTTTTGTGGAAATTTCCACCTCAATAGGGTCATGTGATCCCTCAAAATCCTATTCCCACACATAAAACACTGACTTTTATTGTTTGTTTAGCCCACACAAAGTGTTAGTACTTAGGGAATTTTTAGCATGATTATGAAATTCAATGTGGTTCTTAAACTTTTTGGAAAACTTTTATAATCCCAAGTACTGACATATATTTAGAACAGTACAGTATAGGCACATTGCAATGCATTTTGGATTGATTCAAAACAACCCTCTGGATTGCAGAGTGACAATGGACTGGATGAGCATATTCATCATTATATAACTCATATAGAGATCCCTGGCATCCTGATTGGTTTAAAAGTGGAGGCATAAATTCAACTAGCTTCAAAGAATTGAACCAAAAATTAACTATGCCCTGGGCAGATTGGGCATAGTTCATAAACTGTGCCCGGGACACCTCTTCCCAGCGTTAAAGACTGCCGTACAAACTATTCATCCATATTATGAGTGGTACTATTTGACAGCTGATGTAAAGATGAATGACCGATATTTTTTGGAAAGAAGAATCAGTTACCAACCTGTATCAGACCGTATTTTGGTTACTCGTATGTGGGGAGTCTGTGCTGTAGTCTAAAGTCTGATACAAACCAAGAGCAAGGGAAGGCTGGATCGCAGCATCAGTATTCATGCTTCTTTGAGCTTGTAGATGAAGTTCTGAAAGGAATCAGAGAGGCAGCTCATAGGGCATAATACCAACGCAGGTAAAATACACCGTTGAAATTCGAGGATTTGAGGATTATTAAATTAATTTGGAACAATAAACGAGCCAATCTGCAGTGCCGTTGTAAAAAGTTGCCGAATTCGGAGCTGCAAGGAATGTACCCATCTTGCCGACAAAAAAATGGCAAGAAGTCGATTACGGCGATACAGTTTTGGACTCCAACATCACTCCAACACAAGAAAGGTTGATATGCTAATTCTTCACACGTTTTGGACCCTAAGTACACAAAAATTGTTAAAAACCATGCATGCCCCACCATGACATGGCCTACACATGAAAAGGCCTGTGTTAGCATCCTGGCTTTAGGAGTTCTTTAACCAATCAGATGACTAAAAAACTATATATTCGGTATTATAAAACAAATCCTGGACTGCTTTTTTTATTCGCCCCCGCACGCCCCAATGGTTGAAAAACTATAGGCCCTCGGTGATCTTGAAACCATACTATGCCCCTCGGCTTTCGCCTTGGGGCATAGTAAGGTTTTGAGATCACCTTGGGCCTTAGTTTCAACCATGCTCCCCATAGCAGTCAATATTTTGTCTATACTATCATTTTCGCATCAAATATACATCATTGCTATAATTAGGACTATATATCCTACACTCAAATGATTTGTTAATACTAGCAATGTGACTTCTCACAGATTACATCATCCCTATAACATAGTTTACAGATCCATCATCCCTGAAATAGGGACTTCTCTACACTGGTTGATTATTCTAGCAGGTTCTCCACTATTCTTAATGTTCTATGCTTTTCTGTAACTTTTTCCTTTCTAGATTGAAAAACCATTTAAAAACATTATTTGAGTTTTCTAGAACATTCTAAATGTTAAAATATATTGTAAATTGGAAGGGATGTCAATTCTTTACACCAGTTCAGGTGAGTCCTATAGGGATGAGGCTATTGGTGATCAGACCATGGATCTTTAGCAATCGTAAGTGTTGAAAAGTGTGCATGTGGAAAGTTTAAGGCTGACTCCGAGATTCCTGAGGAAGACGTCCTCAGTTTTCACACAAATGCATAGTTTTCAATTACATATGCGTTATATACTAATCACGGTGTGAAATAAACTAAGCTCAAATTGAAGTTCTTTCATATAGAAAAATCCACCTTCCGATCTGGACTTTTTGTTATGTACAGTTTCCTATGGCATTGTTAAACTGCTACACAAATGTTTACGCATGGAAGAAATATCCAGATTTATCTCTACCTTTGGATTTAAAGGGGAATAAAACCCCTAAAGATTCGATCAGCCTATGGTTATATACATATATGACTGTTCGAATAGAAGTAATTTCAGTCTATCAAACCATTTCCTCTAAAAATAAAAGTATTAAATTCAGTGTCATGGGTGTAACCATTTTGACTTTGGATGAAGTAGCCTGGGCCCACCAAAGAGTGCCTGTGAAAACAGTCATACAGGTGTCCTATATTGGAATACATGTAATCTTAAAGCATCTTTGTGACGGTGAATGCGGCTATTCAAAAAAACATCAAGTTCCATGTGTATTTAGAAGGAATCAGATGTTATATAAAGATACATGTGTTTGCCTCAAGCTACATTGGCTAATAGGTAGGATTAATTTCTTTGAAACCAGTGCCCGTAGTAGTTCTATACTGTGTATTAGAAAAAAAATTGTTGAAAACGTAGTTCTGCCATTCATTGGACCGTACACTTTTCACGGGAAGTAGATGATTTTCTATTTGACTGACTTTATAATCCGATAAGATATCCGGTTTCATACACACAATTGCAATTGTGCATCTGTCTATTAACAATTGATTCCCTGCCAATGAAATGCACGGGGAATGTTTTGAATAGCCGCACCATTCATCACTATAAGGAATAGATGTTTTGATATTATGTTGCTTCATATGAAAGGGGGAACCTGCATGATTGCTTTGCGGCACTCTTGGTGGGCACAGGCTACGTAATCCAAAGTCAAAATGGATACACCCATGAACACTGATTCAAACTTTTTTTTAGAGGGAATAGGATTTGAGAGACGGAAATCATTCTATTTGAACGGCTCATAAAGGTATTAACCACTGCTGCTGATCGAATATTTGGGGTTTTGTTCCCCTTTAAAAAGCATTTGGTGACTATCGTTAGTTCTAGATGACTATTTTTAATTACTCCTCAAAAAATTATCTTTCAACATCTCTGCGTCAACCTTTAATTCATCATGCTAGTCAATGCAAATTTAGACACTCACTTGAATGATTAACCAATAGCAAGTATTCTACCTTTTCACAGTTAGAATTACTATAAAGACATATCACAAGATTTATGTATTCCAGTCAATTTGACACTCAACACATGCACATGCTCCAGATCAGCATAAATCAAGGTTTTTCCACAACATTCTAAGGTCACCGAAAACCAGGCAAGTTAGTTACTAACAACTTTCTGAGCTGCACAATGGGTTTTGGTCTTGTTGGAATTCAGGGGCGGATTAGGATAGTCTCAATGATTTTTTTTCCAAGCACTAAACATACCCCCCCAAAAAAACATACAGGCAATACAGGCAACTACGGGTCTAGACGATGGCGGCAGCCTGGGCAACCGCAAAGGTTATTCTTCTAGAAACATACATGGAACACAACGACCTGTGCTCTGCAAAAATAGGGGGAATGCACCGGGTGTGCCCTACCCCTAAATCCACCCCAAACATGCATGCACCACATATTACACATGTGAAGAGCCAAAAGCCAACAGGACGATGCATTTGTTACGTGAATTATTAGATCATAGCTAAGCAAAGACGTTTCCTCAATGTTTGGTCCTGCATTGCCAATTAAAGACACTATCAGTGATTTGAAAAATATTTGAAATTTGCAGGAATAGCTTCAAAGTGAAGGATAAGTCTGCTTAGAATGTCAATAAGTTACCTTTTCTAGCTGTAGAATTGACAGAAAAGGAAGAAAACTGCAAGTGTTCCAAGATACGATTCTCCATCAATTACGTGTTGTAGTAAGTGTCCGAACGGACAGTAATGACTACAATCTCTATTGTCCCTTATTGGTTTGGCTTTCGAGTCTTATCATTTGCAGGGTATGTTAGGATACCGTACTTGTTACACATACATGCAAAGAGGGCATCTTTAAGAGCATCTTGCACTTATTGTTCATTTTTCCTATACAGCGTCCACATACGGCACACAATTGGCCTGTGACCTCTAGCACGAGCTCTACAGTTAACAAATACAGCACGGGTTATTTTACTTAGCTAAGGGAAAATATATGCCAAATTCATTCGTACCAGCATATTAGAAAATATTTTTAGTTAAAACATTTGTGAAATTCAATCCAAAAGGAGCTATAAAAGTGTGCAATCAGGGCATATTTTTGAGAAGTAATAAGCCTGGGGTGGGGGGGACTCCCATGTTGGAGGTGACACTTATGTAAGTCTGTTAAAAGAGTACCTCCCATTTTCAACATCGTTGTCACCACAGACACCATATTTTTTTTGAAACTTTTACACTGTCACCCAACAGACCCCCTCTTTTTGTGGGGCCTTTTGGGTCCATCTCTCACCCAAAGACCCCTATTTTTTGGAGTCCTCAGTCACCGAATGCCCCTGGGTTTGGAAATGCCAGCCTTACACCCATGTCCATTTCATATGTGAGTGCCACCCCCCATGTAATCTTCTTTCAGTTTTACAAACAGAACTTTCAAAAATCAGTTAAAGCAATAACAGCACATTTTTGAAGAGTGCCTCCAATTTTCAAATTTGAGATTTTTGCATTTGTGTTGGTAATTGTCTAGTAAACTATACCTGCGAGTGGCAATGCTAAAAAATGTGTATTTGTCATAAAAGAAGTGATTTTGTAATTAGAATAGGGATCCCTGATTGATGGCGGAGCTGGAAACGTCAAATTTATGTCCGTCCATGATGAAATAGTGCCACTTTACGAAAATTACCTCTAACTTGACTCTCCTTAACCGACAGAACAACTACTGGATGAGCGTAGACACATACGTGACACAATTTCACAGCTATTTAAAATTGGAAGGACATTTCCAGCAGCCATTGAATTATTATCGGAGATCTCCAATATTAATTATTCTAATTACAAAATTCCTTCTTTTGTGACACACAGAATTTCGAGCTCTAATATTCACAGGTATTGTTTACTATAGTCAATTACCAATGCAACTATGCAAAAATCTCAAAATATCCTGAAATTTTGGGGTGCTCTTCAAAAATTCTGCTGTTATTGCTTGAATATAATTCATACCACTATTTTTCAGAATCAATGCTTGAAATGTTACAATTTTCCCAAGAAATTAACATTTCGAGCACAATTTTGTTTATAAAATAAAAAGGTGTTCACTAAAACAAAAAAAATTGTTCTCTTTCACACTTACCCTATACAACATGTAAATTATTGAAAGGATATTAAATCAGTCTTCCACATTTTTCCAAATTGGGCAAGGATTTCTGCAAGCCTGAAAGGTCCTTCTCTGTGAAAACACCCATGTGAGATACAATCACTTTTGCTCTATCTATAAAAACGTAAATTGTATTGACCTAATCAGCTTTGCTCTTTAGAGTGCGGCAGTTTTCAATGATGCTGTCCATATTTCTGACCAAGATCTCAATAACCACAACGGTGAATAATATTGTCTTGCCGTTCTGTTCAGTACATTCAAAGGAGGAGTTTGTCAAAGGTCAAATGCACTCAAAAATGACACATAATCCTGGTCCAAATGCCAGTTAACCCCCAGAAAGAGCTTAAACTGGATTATGTTAGTTCAACAACTGATTGTACGTGTTAAATGGAAGAGGAAGTTAATTTGCAGTTTGTTTCAAGATATTACTATTAATGAAATATTCTTTAACACTTTAGTTAGAAAAACCCCCTTTGAACCCAGTTCAACTAGTTCATCCTGGTGGGTTTTCCATTTGGGGTGCATCTGGATCATGGATTTGTATTCTTTCATTGGTGGTTCTAAAAATTGGCAGAATTAACCATAAAATTGGTTTTTTTGTAAACCTAATAGGTAAAATACACGTCGCGTTCTCGAACGCTAAAATCCCCCTCGGGAGCGGTTTACAGGCCACAAAACCCCTTAAACCTAAAAACCCCCCTTACACCCAAAAATCCCCTTAACCCAACACCCCCCTTAAACCTGACAACCCCCCTTAAACTTGTGCACCCCACCCGTAACCAGCAAAGCCCCCTTAAGCCCAGACAACCCCCCTTAAACCCGACAAACCCCTTTAAAAAACCCGACAACCCACCTAAACCCAAAAGCCCCCTTAGTCCAGACAACCCCCTTAAACCCGGACAACCCCCTTAAACCCGGACAACCCACCTTAAACCCCACATCCCCCTTAAACCCAACAACCCCGCTTAAAGCTGGACAACCCCCTTAAACCCTGACAACCCCCCTTAAACCCTAATCAGCGTGAGAGTACATGATTCCCCACCCCTCCATCAAGTTTCTTCAATCCGGACTTATGGATCTTCAGAAGTTTGTTCATTCACCACTTTGTGGGCAAAAATACTATCCCCAATTAACTCATTAATTATGCATTCGGTACCTAATTAAGCATATGCCATGCCATAATCTAAGCCGATGGAAGGGCATGGCAGTCCGATCCCACCCACCAAGGTATACATCACACCATAACCCTTATGGTCTCATGTATCGCTTCACAAGTTTAACCCCAAATTAACTCATTAATTATGCCAAATTTAGGTACCTACCTCATTAGCAGATGCCATGCCCAAAATCTAATCAGATAAGGGCAGGCAGTCCCGATCCCACCCACCAAGTTAAACAATCAACCATAACCCTTATGGGTCCAATGTTTCGCTTTCACAAGATTGTGTTGGAGCGCCGCGGGGGGTGAGGCCTTGACTGATAGCAAATCCCCCTTCTGCTTTTCAAGGCCAGGGGATTCAAAACGAGTGCATCAATGAAGGCATTAACCTCTTGTGATGGTTGAGGGAATGCATAGTTGTATTAAGTTTGGGTTTGACCTCCTTTGTTGGCCTTTAGTGCCCCCTGATGACCTTAAGCATGACCTTTAAAACATTTTCGCCATCAACAATCATCCGCGACCACGTTGCATTGGATACACCAAGTTTACTCATTTTACCCTCCGTTTACCTTGAATAGCCGGATGACCTTGGTTCATACCTTGAAGTTTTTGTCCGCAATCAACCCCACCGTCAAGTTTTCACGTCCTACACCATGTTTTACCCCATTTGACCTCCTTTGACCCATCGTGAATGTCCCCTGATGACCTTGGCCTTCACTAAAAATCAGTCCCTGTGGAGATCAAGGGCCCCCCCCACCAAGTTGCAGAAACTACGGAACGGCCGCGGCGATCTCCAAGAAAATATGCTTTGACCTCCTTTGACCTTAAATCAACCTCTAATTACCTTTTTGCCTTTGAACATTTTCGGCGCGGCAGCAAACAATTGTGACCCCCACCTATCCAGGTTTCATGTCATGACACGCGCACGTTTATCCCATTGGACCTTGAATGACCCTGATTACCTGTTAATGCCTTTAAAATTTTGGTATCAACAATTGACCCAACCCACCAATTTTCGTCCTGATCCACCAAAGTTCACCCCTTTTGACCTCTCCTTTGACCTTGTATACGCCTGATGTACCTTGGTATGTGCTCTTACGATTTTTGGCATCACAATCATCCCAACCTGTGAAAGTTTCATGGCCATACACCATGTTGCCCCATTTTCCTCTTTTGACCTGTGAATGACCCCTAATGACCTTGCCATGACCTTTAAATTTTTGGTGTCAAAAAATCGACCCCACCCTCCACATTTCATGTCCATACACCAATGTTTCTCCATTTGACCTCATTTATCCTTGAATGACCATTATGACCTTCTTTGTTAATCCACTAACCATAACAGACCTCGGTCTTTGGGCCGGTCAAGGGGCATCCACCACAGTTTCAGGAACATGCGACTCTCGGTCCTCGAGAAACCACGTTTTAAACCTTCTTGACCTTGAATGACCCCGAATGACCTTGTCGTGACTTCACAAAATTTTTGGCTCATAAATTGACCCCAGCCTCCAAGTTTCATGTCCCTACCCCAAAACTAACGTTTTACTTACCCTACTTGGTCATTTTCAATGGCAGCTGATGACCTTTGACATCAACGAACCAATACACCCTCGGTCCTTTTGGACGGTCAAGGTGCACTCACCCACATGTTCAAGGAACATGCGACCTTCAGTCTCTGAGAAACCAACGTTTTTAACCTTCTTTGACCTTAATGACCCCTAAGGACCTTGCCTGACTTCAAAATATTCGGATCAAAAAATCGACCCACCCTCCATGTCCATGTCCATACACCCAATGTTTACCCATTGACCTCATTTGATCTTGCATACCCCTGATGACCTTGATTCCGCTAACGCAATCTAACCGTCGTTCCCTTCGGAGGGTCCCAAGGAGCACCCACCCACACAAGGTTGGGAAGTGCCCCCTCATGTCCCTAGAAAACCAAGGTTTAACCCCCTTTGACCTTGAATGACCCCCTAATGACCTTGTCATGTGACCTTCAAAATTTTCGACATGCAAAACTCGACCCACACTCCAAGTTTCATGTCCATACCCCAAGGTTTAACCCAGTGACCTCAATCTGACCTTGAATCCCGATTGACCTTTGATCCACTAACCAATACAACTCGGTCTGCTGTTGGTCAAGGGCACCCACCCCCCAAGTTTTCAGGAACGTGCGACCATTGGTGCCGATAAAATAGACTCGATCATGACAGACCCACCTGACAGACGACAGACTAGCGGACAGACCACCGGAAAATAGATGATGCATTTATTGACTGACTGCGTAAACTGTTTGGACATCAAGATCCCATAACACAATAGCCGTGTAAAAGTTATCGTGGACGGAGTAGTGCTTCCCCAACATTTTTACTCGGGTTGTCGGCTAAAGGGCATACTCAGGTGTGCAATTGCATAAAACGTCATGTCATACTTACATGTGCTTGTACCCTTCTCGCCTGTAGCTCCGCAAACATGGTTTGTGTGTGTGTGTGTGTAAAATACTTGGGATCACCATGAGCCAAAATATTGTATTCACATGTCTGTGGTTGTTTTCTAGTTGGACATTCGATCGTCATATTGAGTGTGTTATGGATAATTTCTAGTTGAACATTGACTATGAGGATTATTATTAAAATGGAAAATCGAAATAAACATGATAAACCAGTCTTGGCGAACATGTGGGAACGAGAAGGTGACCCGTGCCCACTGATCTCTACAACCGTCAGTGCCCGTGCAAGTTCACCCGATCAAGAATAAACAATGAGATAACGATCGGAATACTGGGAAAATAATAAACAAATGGCCAACGAGATATCGTTTTCTTTAGCTTATTACTATATTATACTGAGCGGGAGACTGAGATGACCAGATTTTACACGATTTACACTATCTTACGATTTATTGCCAACCTGAGTAGAAAATATTTACTACCTCCAATGCTGATTTGACAATCCGTGCAAGAAGAAATAAAAAAGGGTTTAATCGTATGAAACACAAAGAACCGCACGAAACTGTAGTTGTCTTTCATTTCGCCATTAAGCTTGAACGTAAAAATTGATAGTGCGACGACCTTGTTCGTGCAAAGGTCACGATAATTAAACAATCAGAACCCGGCTACTATGCGTGATATGCAAAAGGCACTCCTTTGAAATAACTTACAGTTGTCGAACTAAAAGTTGTCCCATTATCTTTCTTACTTGATTAAGTCAAAGTAATGTCAGAAGTTCTCTTTGCAAGTACTTCGGAATGATATACTGGGTACAATTTTAAGGAACATTCGCTATGTAATAAATGCTGCGGTGTGATTTCCAAAGGTCCGAACACATCGTCTACCTCGGAAATTTTAATGCGTGCAAGCTTTTCTTAATTATGTTTCTTCATAAAAAAAAATATTTTCTTCCATTATCAAAATACGAACGAGATTATTAAAATATTAACTTTTACACTCATGGGTTCGGTTTCATTTTTGGGAAGTTTTTAAGCGATAAATTTAATTTAAAAATTCGTCATTTTTTTTATGCAGGAACCAGGCTGTGTTAGAATTTGTATGCGCAACGAGCTTGAACAGGCGGGTGACACTGTAAAATGCCCATAGAGCAATTTCGATCGATGGTGATGCGCCACCATTTTTCACGTAAGCTACCTAATTATTTATGCATAAACGTCACACATAACGTCACCGGGGGATGACGTAGAGTAAAGCGCACGCACGACTGGCGAACTAATAAGCTACAGATTTCATGCAGATCAGTGTGCAGTACGCATCCATTCTCCTTGAGTGTCCTATCCCATTTATTTAGATCCCTGGCTTGGAATAATTTAAGCACCCTGCTCAGCGAGAAAATGAAGGCGACTCAGCGAGCCATGACTTCACCTTACATCGTCTGCATCACGACCTGATTTTATGAAGCAGCGTTAGACCACTGGATTCATTGAGGTAAACGCTTTTTACATGAAACACCTACAGAAAGTAGCTGAATTCGTCGGAAAAAAACTAGGCGAGGGTGTTATGTCGAAATTGCCGCCAAAGGTGGAATTTTGGATCGACAGCCTTTACTCTGCTGTCTTCTGCTACCAGGTCATCGCCATCTTAAATTTCAACGTTGCTGTTTGTTAACACATTATTACCAGGCAGGAGTCGTACACTAAATCCCCTTCCGAAGTTTCAAGTAACAGAAAACTGAGAGTCCACGTGTGATTTGGCGGGCTTGATTAGATTAACTAGACAATTCTGTACGTTTTAGGCGGGTTTTCAGACCTTGTTGTTTTTTTTCGTTACCTACTTAAGTATTGGCACAAAACAAGGAAATCCCTGAATTCAGCAATTCATTCAGGAAAGTGTTTTCTCTATTTGGGTGCCCAAAAACTGGCTCATGGCACCAAATTGGCAACACTTTCCTGATGAATTTAATTTTATTTAAGGCTCTTTTCCTCTCATCATTTCGATGAAAACATGTTAATATGAGGATTGTTTCTGTCCAATTGTAATAAAAATATATATCATTTACATAACCACGATTTTCTGTGACAATAGTACATTCCTACAAATACTAAGTCACTTTGGATGACGTATTTCTATTTTGCCTTTAATTTCAGAGCATGAGTTTTAGGTTTAAGTTTTAAAACAAACTGGCATAACCCTGCCAACAGTCGGCGCTCTAAGTTATTCAAGCTCGTTGGTATGACGTCATGTATAAAAGAAAACAAATTGATCACGCCTGGTCAAGGGAAGATAATTGGAAAAGACACCTCCCTGGGGGGGGGGTTCTTGGAGTTTGTTCAGGTACTCGTTCCAAAAAAAGAGGACTAGCTGCAAATTCGGACTACCGCTAGGTGTATCAAATTCACACTAATCAAGTTCTATTCCCGCTAGGAGTATCCCTAATTCAGTTGTGATTGTGACTGGTTCAATGATAAAAATAGGAAAATTACCCTAAACATCAGCAAAATAACCCATAGTGTGTAATTTTTCTTTGCAGTATCGCACAAGTGTGCATTTTCTTATATGATTAGTATTTTAAAGGTATATCTTTTATTCACATATTTCGAACAGGTCCCTCAAGGGGTATAATTTTCACCTCAATTGGTCCCCGTAGGGGTATATTTTCACTAAATACTCGCCAACCACTGGTCCCGTTAGGGGTATTTTCACGAAATTTGGTCCCGTTAGGGGTCACCTTCAGAACCCTTGGAACGAGCATGGGTAATGGGTACCCAACAAACCCCTGAAACCCTCCCCCGGGAGACACCTTTGACATACGTGCGTTCAAGATGGGCGCAGCCATTTTAAAATAGGAGCGTCTTTTCTTAAGCTCTTAATTTCATCGTAGAGGCGTTAGTTTATTTTCTATTGCATGCTTGATTTAGTAATACAACCTTTTGATCTGATTGGATGTGATACTCATGACATTTCGTCATGTGAATCACATTCTCTGAAAAGCGTGCTGGCGAGAAGGGCGGTTTTGGGAATTTACCAGCATCCGCCTTTTCTTGCTACAGAGTGATCCATATCTTGCGGCGATTGATGCGCTGTGTCATGAGTCTCCGATATTCCGTGTCTATGAATCGTGGAAAGAAACATAATCACCGGAATACGACACGGCACTGTCATAGCCTGGCTGTGTGTGGAGTTAGGTCTGCTCAGGGACTAACTCGCCTTTTTGCGTTTTTTGTTAAAAACGGGGAATCCCTGTCCCCGGGTGACGTAATTAGGAAATCCTACAAAACAATACATGGCTTGGAGGGAATAAAAATTTACGGCTCAATTCATGGTGGTTTGTTCTGGAGCCGTTGGCTATAACTGGATATTTTCATACCCTGTTAAAGCGTCATCATCTGTTTTCCTCCTACTGAGAAAGACGATGGAAGTTTTGTTGCGACTGCGGTATTTTTCAAACCTTGGTTCCCGCCCTGGGGTTCGTCCGCGAAACTCGTCGTAAATCTACGTTCATACTATGTCATGCCTGAGTGGATCAACTTACCCAAAGCACTGTGTAAAGGGCTATTATGTAGGACATACGTATGAGTTAGTATACACTTATGGTTACGCATTGGTTTGGCGAACGGGCCCATGGTCTTATTCATCATGTGCCTTGCGGTGCATGTATGTCCACATGCACGGGCCACGGGTCTACTATTGTAATTAGTGTTTGCTTAATTATAAATAACATTCGTCAAAGCGGGGCTGATTCTAGGCAATACAACTAGACCCGATGAAAGAGAATTTCTATTGGGTGTAATCTTTACTGAGTCCGCGCCAGATTTAGTACATAGTTCCCTCATTTCGCTGATCAACGCCAAGGGCCATCACTATTATTATCTAGGTCACGTGATATGGTGACCTTCTCGATCATTTGAGCCAAGAACGTCAAGAACATAGCAACAGTGTATAATGCAAAAAAAGGAACAAACAAACATTGCCCCCCCCCTGCCTTAATGTCATCATTTGGATAGACCATTTCACAGCACTGTTTTGTACATGTTATGGGGGCCTGGTACTCCTTGAAATAGGGTCGGCCTGACTTGGAATACCACTGGGCAATTGTATATGTTAAAGTTTTAATCAACAAAAGAGTGTCTATTGGCTTTCTATTTTTATTTATAGAGATGCCAACGAATAACAGAAATATGTAGGGTCTTCATGTTGCAACAAACTACAATTTTTCGCGTAAAATAGTCATGAATATATAACTGATACCATGAAGTTAATATAATTTTACGTCCATACTTCATTTCTATAACCTTCGTGAATGATTTCGAATTCAACATGAACACCCCTTCCAGAACTGTTAAGGCGTCCACCGTGTCAAACAAGTTGCCGAAATGTAATTATGCAAACAAGCGTTCTCCGAAACACAAATTTCCCCCGCCCAGTGCATAGTGCTAAAGAAGCCAAGACAGCACATTTTAAGAATCTCGAGGGAAGATTGTGATGGCTCCACCAAGTTTCCATGGGAATTTTCATATCCTCCTACCACATTTAAGTGATTGACCTCGGATGACCCCACATGACCTTGAAATGACCATCAAATTGTTTTGCACTGAAGGATGACCACACTCACCCAATTTTCCACCCAATATCCCACATTTTAAGTTATTTGACCTTGGATGACCCCCGACCGCATGACTTTGAAATGACTTCAAAATTTTTGGTACTGATGTTTACCACCCCCACCAATTTTCATCCTCCTACCACATTTTAGCGATTTGACCTTGAATACCCCGCATGACCTTCAAGAATTGTGGCCCTGAATGTTGAACCACACCCACCAAGTTTCATCCTCCTACCACATATTTATGATTTGACCTTGGATGACCTCGTATGACCTTGAAATGACCTTCAAAATTTTTGGTACTGAATGGTGACCAAACCCACCATTTTCATGCCTCCTACCACATGTTAAGTGATTTGACCTTGGATGACCTCTGATGACCTTGAAATGACCTCAAAATTTTTGGTACTGAGATGTTACCACACCCGCCAATTTTACCTCCTACCACATGTTTTAGTGATTTGACCTTGATACCTTGAAATGACCTTCAAAATTTTTGGTATGATGTTTTTACCACACCCACCAATTTTCATCCTCCTACCACATGTTAAGGTGATTTGACCTTGGATTAACCTCGTGCCCTTGAAATGACCTTCAAAATTTTTTGTACTGAATGTTTACCACACTCAACCAATTTTCATCCTCCTACCACATTTAAGTGATTTGACCTTGGATGACCTTGTCGTATGACCTTTAAATGACCTTCGATTTTTGGTGCTGAATTTGACCACAACCCCCAATTTTCATCCTCCTACCAGGGGGGGTAGGACCAGCCAACCTAACAGCACAAAATTCAAAACGGCATCAACCTTCAGGGTGCTAGTCTGCTTCAAAGACTTAACGTAGGAGGGCGCTCTTATTACGCATATCGAACGTTTACAAACAGACTTGATACTAAAGACTAGGCTGGTCACGAATATTTAAATCTAAGATGACCGTTTGAAATTACAACGAATTTTGCAGCGGGGTTAAACCCCTAACCCCGACGGATTTTGAAGCAATAATTTTTTCTTAATTTATGCATGACTATTACCAGATTTTTCGAACAAAGGTTTAAGAGATGATTGTTTTAATTACTGAGACAGAGACTGCCAGATTAAATGCACATAGCATGCCCCCAATTACCGTTTGGAAATCCCCAATGCCCAAATCGGCAGAATCGGATGTCCTACCCGCCCCTGCCTCCTACCATATTTATGTGCTTTGGACCTTGGATGACCTCGATGACCTGAATTACCTTCACAATTTTGGACTGAATGTTGACCACACCCACCAAGTGTCATCCTCCTCCACTATTAAGTGATTTGACCTTGGATGACCTCGGATGACCTTTAAATGACCTTCAAAATGTTTGGTACTGATGTTGACCACACCCACCACTTTTTCACTCCTCCTACCCCATATTAAGTGATTTGCCCTTTGGATGACCTCGGATGACCTTGAATGACCTTCAAATTTTGTGGTACTGAATGTTGACCACACCACCATTTTCCATCTCCTACATATGTTTATGTGATTTGAACCTGGATGACTCGATGACCTTGACATGACCTTCAAAATTTTCAGCAAACTGAATGTTGACCACACCACCAATTTTCAATCATCCTCCCACATTTTTTGGACTGAATGTTTGTGACCACACCCCCCAATTTCATCCTCTACCACATATTAATGATTTGACCTTGATACCTCGGATGACCTTGAAATGACCTTCAAAATTTTTTGTACTGAATGTTGACCACACCCACCAATTTTCATCCTCTACCATATTTATGTGATTTTACTTGGATGACCGCGTATGACCTTGAATGACCTTCAAAATTTTTCAGGCACTGGAATGTTGACCACACCCACCAAGAATCATCATCCTACCACAACATATATGGTTATAAAATTTTCCATTTTGCCTATTTTTGACCCCATTTGACCTTTGACCAATGCAACATGACCCTCCTCGAACTCATCCACAGCCTACTTGAGTGACTCTAGTGGTGCGAAGATGGACACCCATACTTGTTCCAATCAAAAGATATGGGCGTGTTGACAACGTTAATTATAGCGATTTAGCCCTATTTTTGCCCATATTTTTGACCCTATTTTTGACCACATTTGACTTTGACCCATGCCACATGACCCCTTTGTATCCACCCACCGCCTACTTAAAGATACATCTATGTTGCCGAAGATGGACTTCCACACTTGCTTATTGCCAAGAATATCGTAGGGACGCACACCACACGCCGGACGCTAGCAGTTCTATAGTCCCCCTTTGCCAACAAAGTTGGCGGGGGGACCCATTACACATGAACATTTGGCCAAGCGATCTTACCAACACAAACATCTCTCCTGCTGTTATGATGACTGCCAACCCAGGAGATCAATATGCTGCAGTAAGGGAGCAACATGGATGATGGAGTAACATCATGCAAACTACTTACCAGCGGGAGGGACAAGTACGAATAGCGCAAATAACAAATGCAGTGTTTGCAAATTACTTTGTATACATCACAAAATCGGTGTGTTCCAACCTAATAGATTCAACCTTTCGTGTCATTGGAAATTAAAATAAAACGTGTACGACGGCAGAGAAAAATCAATCTAGTCGATCTGCTTTGCACTAACTATCTATATATGCACAGATGAATGTCATAAAACATGAAATGACATCTTATATTTGTTCATGAAACAAGGTGATCGGGCCACATATTTTCTTATACGACACTTGTCCAACATTTGACAAGGGTTAGGCTAAAGGACAAAGGGCATTAAGGCTTGATAATAATCCTATCGTTTCAATGATGCAGCATTTTCCTCTGACACATGTAACATCATAAGAAAAAACAATGCCTAATTTACTGACGGTCATTGTCCTTTATCAAATTAGCGTATTAGAGACTAGTACAGATTGAATGCACATAGGCTTGCGTTATTCAGTTGTCTCCGCATCAAGATTAGCAACAAAAACTGCGAAGGCCGCCGGCCATAACCATGTAACAAAAGGTTGACTCCCCGCCAAGAAACCTGTGATTCCAATTATGTTTTGAATATTCATTATAACAACCCCAATATGGCTAGCCAAGGCGGGAGCCAAGTATTCCAAATAAGTTAGTACCTTGTTAGCCAAGACTTGATCGGCCATATTTAATAATGAAAATAGCTACATTATAATACAACAATAGGCATAATATTTGTTTGTACACACAGCACCTCTGTTTCCCCATTAAATGAAACCGATTCCATACACAGATGAATCATTACACTTTTTATCATCATATGAACCATAATGAGACTCATATACCTCCCTAGGTATATTAGTCTCAGCCATAAGTACCCTATGCGTAAAATGGATCCGTCGGAAGGTAAAGGTCGCATGGCAACAGCCGAGGCCGGACCACCTTACTAAAGGAGAACTTGACATCAAAATCATCACAAGCTCTTTCTCCGAAAATAAGAATAGAGCTACATCGTACAATATAACAATCGGCCCAAACGTTAAGAAAGCAAACAAACCCATAACATATGGGACGCTATCGAACAGGCCTCCATTATTATTTAACACTGTACCAAAATCCACTTCCCATCCCCTCCCAAAAAAACATTTAATATACAGGTGATCAGCTGGTCCAGGGCCTCAGGTCCAGGGGTGTTTACCACGAAATCTGCTCAAGCGCGGTGCAAGTCGATATGCAAATGAGTTACTCTGCAATCGTGTTTGGACCTCTGTCCTTGCTCAACTCAGACGGACCAGTCATTTTCGCCCGAAGTATACCCGCAAGCACCGCTTAACACGCGCACAAAAGCAATAGCTTTCAGTACGAAAGCCGACACGAGGCATCCAAAGATGCCGAAAAAACAGCAAACCTCCCCAAACTGAATGCCGTCACTAAAATTAAAAAAATGAATTCCTACAACAAACGGCCCACCACCTCTAGAACATTTGGCCGAATTTCCGGCGGAAATGGACATAAACCGGCCGACTAGTTCCTAACAAGACCCGCATATTAACACGCCGCTCTCGATAGCAACAAAAAAATGATTCAGGGCCTAGATCCCCCCCACCCCCCCCCGTGAACAGTGGCATAACCAGGAGAGGGGAAGGGGGAAAAACACTTCCCCCTGTCAGAACGATTGGTCCCACCGGCCCCCCAAAATCCTTGTCCCCCACCGCCCCCCAAAATGAAACTGACCTTTTGTACAGGGTCTATGAGAATTACAAAATTTTCCCCCTTAGAAATGCTTCGCCAGTCCGCGCCCATTTGCACGTCTGGTTATGCCTGTGAATCATTTGCGTAATATAAAACAGCCCAGCTCACTCATTAGGAGAGGCAGTTTCTCATTTGTTTCACTTCCCTATGCTATTCACGTATCCTTCCTAATACTTCCAATGGTAGAAGACAGGTATCCCTCCTGATCCGGTAAGCGACGCAGGTGCTGTCACAAAATACTGCAGGGAAATGCTGGCAATCTTGGTGGCGGGCGACACCTAATGGAAGTAGTTTATACCCCTTTTAATCACAATGTGGAGGATCTTGTGTCGTTGGATTTATGCTTCAAGCCTAGAAAACCTGGATGTATTGTCCAAATTTACAACAGATTTCCCAGTATATTCTAGAAAGGAAAAGTCTTGGCATATTCTAGAAATCTTGCAATGGGCGGCCCTGATCTCTATTCACAGCAAGGGCTTAAAATTTAGATGATTTTTCCAAATCAAGACATTTAGGTTTCACTGTGATAGCGGTTACTCTGTAATTGGTATTTGGCAGTGTCTATATACACGGCAGTCATGTAGCTAAAACCCAGATGCTATATGCATGGGAAACTTTTTTTTTTATAGTTGTTATAAGCAGCCGTGTGTGCAAACTTCATTCCGCAAGACTATTGATTTACATACACAAATGAGTTTGTATATACCATAGTGTAATAGATTGGGACTACAGATAGAAAGGTTGCTGGTTAAATCTTCTTGAACCCTTTGTTTAATCATCCTTATTTTAGAGTACTAGAAGTAAAAGCCTCTTTTAAAAGAAAGAGTTAAACATAGAGGAATTATATGGATGCTTGTAGTCTTGAGATAGGGCAGAGGCTTGGCCCAGCATATCTATGGATTAGAAAAAATAATATTTTGCAGAAATCGCTGATAGTAGCTTTAAAGGTGCTTGTTCCGATTTTTGGGTATCGTGTTATATACTTGGTATGAGAGCCTGACACTTGTATACACAGGCCACCAGGTACCGTGGGAAACGAACTTGCAGTTTTGACGCTAGACGCGATCATGCATAGTGCAACGCCCTATTCACTACTGTGCTAATATTGATGGTTAACCACTAAAACGGCAGTTTTTTGTCAGTATCTTGAGAACGAAATGGATTTGAAAGCTGAAATTTCATGAAGACAATGAGAAAAATACAGCCTTTCATCTGATATCAAAATTGATACTACTTCCGGGTAAATCAGGGGGGTCCCAAAGACGATCAGAACAAGCACCTTTAAATCAATACAGTAACATAATGAAACAACAATTAACAGCCCTGCTATGAGTAGGTGCTACTTAAAGGTGCATTTCATGATTCCAGGCTCCAGCACATCCTGTTTTATTTATTGTTCACTAGATATCCTTGAGAAAGCTCATTCACAAAATTTGAGTTAATTTCGATCTTGCGGTTTTGTGTTATGGCAACTGCTTGATCCACACGGCCACTGTGCTATAATTTCTGTCTGTTTACGGATGGAGAAAATACAAAATTGCAAGTTTCTTATAAAGATGATTGAATTTGCACTTAAGATTAGGTACACATTGATCACTAAGGCTAAAGGTTCAGATGATATAACAATCGCAACTTTATTTAGGTTAAGTCAGGGAAACGAGGTTATGGATCACGAAATGCTCCTTCAGCGATTCCAGCACCTTGTTTTATTAATTGTTCACTAGATATCTTTGCGAAAAGTTTATTCACAAAATTTGAGTCAATCCTGATCTTGCGGTTTTGTGTTATGAACAATTGCTTTTTTTTTCCCTGATCCCATAGGCCTCTGTGCTATAATTTCTGTCTGTTAACAGACAGAAAATACAAGATTTCTTGCAGATATGACCTTACACTTAAGATAAGGTACACATGGATTACTAAGGATGATTGTTCAGATGATATAACAATCTCAACTTTTTGAGGCAAGTCGAGGGGATGAGGTTGTGGATCGCGAAATACCCCTTTAGTGGTGGTCCTGTGCCTTAAGTTGCAGACAACATCTCTTATATGCATGCTATAAAAAGGGCTTCTAACCTAAATTTCTGTGACATAATTAGATTTTAGTACACAGTCTTTTGTACTCTCCCCCTGGGGAGCTCTGATACAAACACACACAGGAAACATTTCATCACAAAGGTCAAAATTACTGTTTCCTGCTTCAACAATATTTTATATTTCTTTGACCAATAAATATCAAAATAGCAATTAGCTACACTATTGAAAATACCTCGTCAAATATGATCTTACACGGTTTCTAGTCGAAAATTTGACTATACACGGTTTCCAGTCAAAAAATTTGACTAGAATGTGGTCAAGTTTGACCAGATTCTGGTCAAATTTACAAGATTTTCCAGTCAAATTGGACGAGGAAAACCTTGTAAGATCATATGTTTATTTATTTGCGGTACCTAGTCACCAGTGACGAACGGTATTTTAAGAGTGAGCATATAATATGAACTAAGGGAAATATAAAATATTTAGAGACTTAAAGATCAAGCCATGCACTCAAGGTCAGACACACCAAATTTAATCTTAGAAAACTGTTTAATTTATTCAATTCAGTGATGCTTTTGCACACAACCGTTGGATTGGAGAGAGTAAGCTTAAAAGTATGTTTCATTGAATTTGGAGCAAAGTCTACCTCTTGAATTTTAGACTCAACTTCTCTCAATTCACAATACAGTGACCTGCCAACGTTAACCTTGCCCAGTCCAAATTTTTAACGCAAGGGTCGGCATAGCCATAAGTCACCATTTGATTAACACGCAAGTAGTGAGATTAATGTGAAAACAGCTCTAGGAGAGACCTCGTGTGATTGATAGAAAGAAAAAGTTTACTTATTGTAAATAGCTGTTTTAGTGTGAATTTGCACACCAACAGGACAATTATATTGACAACTAAATGATCAGTGACGTGTTACTGTGTATGTTTGTAACTAAGCAGGCTCTGGATGTGACCTGTTCCAGGATGCATCTGGAAAGCATCACTCTACGAGGCATCGTTAGCCAGAGCACCTTCTATATTCGTCTGTACGTGTGTCTGTTCCGTGTGTTGTCCGCCTTTTTCCTCAGGAGGGGCAGGGTCTACGGTACCAAAGTCGGTGGGTGTACCTGGACCGGTCATGATTGTTATAATGTTCGATTGGTAGCGGATAATGTTTTGCCCACAAGTGTAGTTTTTGTGTGAGTATTACAAAAAATGGTTTTCTATATAACCTATGTTTATTTTGGTTCTGTATATTTTAATAAGTCCCAGGGATTGTGAAAACGTGGTATGTTGTGTTTTCCATGTATATTGTATTTATTTGATGTTGCTTTTTGTAGAATTAGATGTTCATGACTTTCTACTAAAATAAAAATATATGTTAAAAAGTGATTACCAATTTGTGATTTTGCATAATTGGTTAATGATGGGGAAGAGCAGTAGTAATAAATCAAAATTCTGTAATGGCTGGCACTCTAAAATTACATTAATGTTTCTGAGTAGAAATAGTAGATGGGAACATGCTTGAACTGAAGCCTACAAGAGAACATTATTGCTCTTCCCCATCTGACACATTAGCACAATTGGTCTAGACGCATGGGACTAGTAAAACCGAAGGTCCCAGGTTCAAATTTCTGGATTTTCAGTGAATTTTTCATGTCATTTATGTTGTGGTGGCAAGTGTCTCAAATGATCTTAAATCCCAAGGAAAAAATACAGAGTGTACATTGTCATGACTTTCTTCAACAGTATGGACCTTAAAAGGTTGCCATTGTTTTGACATACTTGTTCTGTAAAAATTGAGATAAAAAAGGATTTCGAACTCAAAAGAACACTGTAGAACCATTAGATTAGTGGTGACCGAAGCACTATTTTTTTGGGGGGGGGGGAGGGGGCTTGGCAGCAGAATCATAAAAAATAGGAGGGGACAATTTTATCCTATGAACAGGGACAAGGTGCTGCAGTGAAGCCTGGAATTAAGACTCCTCTGTGCCCCCTACTTAAAACCCGATGATCTAAGGAAACCTGTAAGAGTGGTCAAAACCTATCCCATAATGACACTATGATTGGAATTGCATCTTGTTAGGTCACTGATCCACAAGAGCCTATTTCAACCAATGACGTAAATAAATCTAGTGACTGCTAGCGGCCGGTGTTATTTTGCAAAATGTTGTGGGGCTAAAGATTACCCAAGGTGCACTTCGAAATGCCATCAAGCAACAGCTCTCACATTTGCGTACAACACAGCAAATCAAGGCTAACAGTAACACAGTCAGGGCGTACTTTAATACTGGTGTAAGAAACTGACTCTTTAAGTTCTAAAGGCATGCAAAACCACTGTTTTCATCAAGGAGGGGACGGAGAATGTACTTTGACTTCGAACAGGGCAAAACCATGCCAAACTACATGACCGAAAAGTGAATGGGGCCTGGTTGGCGCAGCATTAAGGCTCTAGTTTGGACCAATGACCAATGGTTATATAAACAATTGTTGCCAAGATTTGCAATCCACAGTGGTAGGTAAAGATATCAAGGATCGCTAGATTAAGGTAGTTATGTTTTGAAAAGCCAGCAGATGTCAAATTTCAATCTATTCTGATGGCTTGTAAATTCGGAAACATTGTACTCTTAAAACACGTGCAAAAGTGATCGTTCTGGGTGTATGCTCAGTCAAAGCAGGGAAGCATTAACGCATTCACGGGTGCATCACACTTCAAACACAGATAGACAGATTGTCTGCGATGGCGGATTTCCCCGATTGTTGGCAGATTATCAATAATTTTATTGTTCCAATGTTCAATTTCTTTCAAAATGGGAATCAAGGGTGGGGTCTGCTCTCGAATCTGTGAACGAAAGCAAATGCAAAACGAAATTAGCTTGTGTTCATTTGTCATGTTTGTATTTGTTGCGAAATTCCTTCACAACAGTGTAAACAGTAACAGAATAAGGCATGTAAGGCCTAGGTCATTCTGTCCATGCCCTAACCTTAGGGCCTACCTAAACAGCCAGCAGTTTAGATGTTAATCAAGTACTCAACTTTTTAGGTACGATTACTGAATAACACCTAAAATGCGGCCCTTACACATGCTAGGCTAAGCCTAGCCTAGGGCCTATGCTAGGCAGGACCTAGGCAGGGCCCAGGCTAGGCTAAACTCAATTTGGTTACACGTACATTTTAAAACTTGAAAACAAGTTTCTTATGACTATAGGCCTGTGCTTTACGAAGTTTGTATCTTGAAATGACCCAGGCTTAATTATGCCACAACCAGTTAATTAAGTTTCAGCCTATTGATATGATATATTGTAAAGTTGTGGAGGCTCGGTTACTCATAGTGTAAATTGCTGTGCAATGCTCCTGTGTTAACCCGATAATTATTATTAGTTAAGCCTAGGCCTATATGAAAATGGCTAGGATAGGCTGGACAAAGCACCGACTAGCCTGCCGTGCTATGCTACACTTTGTCGATTGCCGATAAAAGTGAAAAACCTTGACGTGGGAGTAGAGATGACCATCGGAATAGCGGGGGAACGGGGTTGTTTGGCGAGCGTAATAGAAACGTACAGTCGGCGTGAACGAGGTGTCCAAGATCGCAGCTTACAATAAGGGGATATCGCATGCATATATGCATTTGATTTCAGGCTCAAATTATTGTTGGGCGTTCCGCCAAAACGCTACTAAAAACCTAAGCATGGTCTTTACTAACGTACGACGGAAAAAAAGTTATAATCCATAGACAAAACCACACGTACGTATGACAGAACCACGGTCTTTGTTATTTCCAAAATGCGGTACATAATGACCAGAACCACATGTATGTATGCAACACCCATGCGTACGTTATGCCAAAATCATGCGTACGTTAAAAATGTCATAGAAGTTAAATAAAAATGTCCATACGTACGTTCTGTCAAGAGCCATGCGTACGTGATGAGCGGACCCACGCGTACGTTTTGAAAGAAAACAGCGTACGTTTTGACTTGCAGCGTTATGTTTTGGGTAGCGTTTGGCGGGATGGGAACGGCCAACCATTAACATTTGCCCATCTGTACATGCGTACCCGGCCCAGATGCATAAAAGGGAGGTCGCTGTCGAGGCATGGTAAGAGCCCACTCTCGACAGTTCAATCCGCTTCAATGCCGATTCGTTGAAAGGGACAAAAAGCAGGTTTAAAAATTATTGTTTTGAAAATGGACTTCATAGATAGATGATTTGGATCCAAAAAAAGCATTCAGGTGAGCTATTTTACCTAGATGCTAAAGATTAAACTTGATTCTAAAGTAATGGTAAGCCTATATTTGTCGAGGGACCCCAAGAATAGGATCGCCGCAAAATGCAATTGAACTAGCTTGAAATATGGCGATCCCTTTGTTGGGGTCCACGATATCTTAGGGACGACAACCCTTACTTTCCATCAAGATTTAATTTGTAACTGAAACTGCATCATCGATGATTGGATCCAAAGCACACTTAGGGGAGCTATTCAACCTTGATGCTGAAGATTTATAAACCTTTTTTGGATGCTCAAACTATAAAATAGTAAAACCCTACTTATGATCGTGGACCCCAATACAGGATCGCCGGGAAATACTCTCTTTATCCTACAAATAGTTCCAGAAAATCCCTCTGTGTGCTGGCCAATAGCGTTCGAAATCGTGATGTTACCTAAATGTAGATATACTGAACTGATTTTGATAATGGGGTAACCATCATTCATCTCTGCGTGAATGGTTTCTTGACGTGCATCTTACGTATAAAGAGTTCATTGGAAAGGACGGTGAATTCTGCCGATGCGATATTGTGGGGAATTGTGGGTATCTAAGACCCAACACTTGCTTGCGTGAACCAATGGCTGGTGCCGTGTCTTTTACAATCATCGGAGAATAACACGGATAGAACGGAACACCCAAGTGGAGGCATCTTGCCTCAGCAGGATTGTCACAACACACAAACAAAATTAGACTTGTAAAGCTCAGTAAGTTCAGAGATGAATCAAACTAATCTCTAATGCATGGTTGAGTTGAAATTGCACCTTAAATTAGGTCATGTGATCCACACACAGCCTATTCCCAAAACACAAAACCCCAGATTTTTATGCTCTTAAGCACAACAAAATACTAGTACATAATGAATTGTTGACATGATCTTGACGGTCTTGTGCTTCTTGAAATTTTAAGCATTATCGTAAGTACTAGTATACTCAATGCCATTATGGGATTAGCTTAAAACTACCCTCTGATGATCTAATCAAGTCACATAAGCAGCAATTTTAGGTCAGCATTCCCCAACTGCAAGATAGGGCAAGACAGGCACTGAGGAAACGCATGGTGCATAAATGCCTGTCCAATTCTCACGGCTGCGGGCAGTCCTACATTTGACTAACTTCAGGTGAGAATAGCAAATGCTGGAATAATTTTAAAAGGTTTAATTTTCAAACATCTTCCTCTTTCATGAAACTTTTATAGTGTGCAAAGGGTTGCTAAAAGTTTGCTCATTTCAGAGTAACCATGGAAACGATATCTTCGAACGACTGAGGAGGACACTTACAGCCCCTGGTGGTGATGATTCAAAGGATGTTATGACCCCCCATTTTCATCACCATTGTCACCCAAAGGACTACTATTTATAAAAAAAAATCACCCAAAGACCTACATTGTTTTTTGCTTCTTCCAAACCCAATATAGGAGACAAGGAGAAAAATAAAAGGGGGAATTTTATTTTGAATCCAACTTTTCCAAGGGACACAAGAAGAGAAATTGGTTGGCTACTTTTTTACCATGATGGGAATCAGGATTAATCTCCTTTTGCTTAAAGAAGGAAGGGAACAACAAAGGGTCATGTCATGATCCCAATCTTGTCCCCCCGACTTACCTAAAAAAAGTTTAGATTTTCATATCATCTGAACCGTTAGCATTAGTAATCAATGTGTCCTAATCTTACGTGCAAATTCATCGCATCTATAAGAATTTGCAATTTTGTATTTTCTGTCCGTAAACGGACAGAAATTCCACACAGCGCCTATGGGACCGTGTGAAACAAGCGATTGCTCATAACACAAAACCGCAAGATCAGGATCAACTCAAAACTCTGTGAATAAGCTTTCTCAGGGATATCTAGTGAACAATTAGTAAAACAGAGCTCGTGTTGAAATCACGAAATGCACTTTTAATTTAGAAATTTGGGGGGGGGGGGGGGGGTTGAGAGGATGCACCATTTTGAATGAAAGTAAGAAATAACCACTATCATAAACATTGATAGATTCCTAACTGATGTGAAAGGTTTGCATCTTGCTGAAATGCCAATTCATTTTTACAAATATAATTTTGATTCTATCAAAATTGTTTTCTTTAAAGGTCCCAGGAAATGTGATGATAAACCTACTCCAAATCTTTATGGGACATTCCATTCCAATAAACACCGCCAGAAAAAAAATACACTACCAGTGACATCATAAGTGAAACTATTGATTTTCAGTCAGTGTCATGAATAGATTCACACCAGTCACCTGGAATTTTCTATTACTCTCTGAAAAATCAATAGTTTAACTAATGATGTCATCAGCAACCATGCTTTTTGGTCCCTCCTTGTAGACTTGACACAAACAACATCAATTCTATTTGCATTTCCTGGGACCTTTAAGATTCAAAACCTGTTGACAGTTTTTTATTTAAAAAATTGAATGGGATCACAAGTGGCACAATCTACACCCATTCATTATATATTTGCGATTCTATTCAATTTCAGGTACTTCTATGTGTGATAAAGTAAAATTGTCAGGATATACTCAGATCAAACTAAATGAAAGACATACAGAACACTTCTATGGAAAGCCAATGGGACCAAAATTATTTGTTAGTGTACTTTTGTTATTGCTTTATTTTATTTGCAATGCTATTGTACTTTCATGCTGGTATTACCAAATAAAAACAAACAAACATACAGTGAATTGAATGCATTGATTTGGGTTTTACAACCAACTTCTGATTCTCAGATTTAGAAAATATCTAGTAATTAATTCATTTCATAAGACTTTGAAAATAAAATTCAGCAGCGAATACAATGCACTATAATGCCACTACTCTTTTAAGCCAAAAATATTAAACATTTTGCTCTGACACTGCTCTGGAACCTTTTTAATCATTTTTTAGTTTACCAGCTAATGTTATCTCATACTCTTTAATGTGACAAAAGTTAACAGACGTTCGAATACCTAGCTTTCTGACAGATGTCAGTCTACGATACTGGATTACAGTTGGACATGTTAGTTCACAAGTCAGAAATTGAGTTGCATCCAGGCCTTGAATTACGTCTAAATTGGGGCAAAGCCACATGGTCTTGGATTTAAGGGCAAATTTTGAGGGGTATCAAGGCCATGTGCTGGAGCACCAAGGCCAAAACACAATTTGAAGTTAAGGCACCAAGGCCATTCCGCATTTATCATGAAATAAATTCACGATCAATATTCATATCCCAAAACAAAACACGAAAATGCATTGCAGATGATCGTACAGGTGACAGTTTGGTTTATTTATCAATCTATAGTTCATGCATTCCAGTAAACATTAAATTACATAATCGGATCCTCCTAGCCGCACCTGGCATTTGATTGGATGGCTGAGCACACGCCTCCGAAAATAGCACGCTGATTGGATAAAAGGGACACACACCCCCGGTCACCAAAGAGGGAAAAAACTTGGGGCTTTTACCGTGGTCGATTGCACGTGTATAATATAACAGCAAGCAAGCAATGCATAATGAATGTGTGCCATTGCTGAGCAGTAGCAGCAACGGCATGTTAAAATGCACAAATTTATTTCAGCATACTTTTATAATTATTTTGCTTGTGATAAACATTTTGCTTGTGATCAGGATATAGGACATCGAGGGGCACAAGGCCACTGTGAAAATAGGGCACAGCAATCGTGGCCTTGAACTTTGACAGAACTACAGTGAGCATCACTGCCATTCAATGGGGCACCGCCGGTCATGGCTGCGGTGGCCGACACTTAATTCGAGTGCTGGTTGCATCACAATCCATCCCTCAATGCAATGGGCTATGGAAGTTACCTCAAATCAGTGTATTTGACATTGACACTGTAAATTTAATTGCATTGATTAATTGGATTGTTGACATAAGCCTGTCTTTGATTTTGAGAATAAAAGTATTGTTTTTAACTTCTGTCTTATCTATCGCATCATATCACATTGGAAACTGCATAGTGTAAATAGAACCAGGTGCAGCCAAGTTGTTCTATGCCAAAATAGTGCTGTTGCTTGTGTGATATGACATGGTAGATACACGACAGAGGCTAAAAACAATACCTTTATTCTTTTTTCTTTAAAGGGCCATGGCACGATCACAAATACCCTCGTCCCCAGAACCCCAGATTTTACCGAAAGTGATCAAAATTTTGGGGTCTACAGAAAGCTACTATTTTTCTCATTTCTCATGTGAAATCTTCGGACTAAATGATGTTTGGTTTGGAATGAGCAAAAATGTACTCCATTTTGGTCAACCAATATTAATTTTACACAGTACTCTATATGGATTCACACCAGTAAATAACACGGGAAACAGAGGCAAGTCCAGCCCCTGCTGCAAGTGATTTTTTGTTTTTGCGCACCCTTGCCTAAGTATACCCTAAAAACTGTGAGAAATGGCGAGATCTGGGTTGAAAATCATGGTTGTTATCAATATTAAGTATAAAATCTGTAGGAATATCGAAAAAAGGTTGACATTGATACGTTATTTGATCCGACAAAACCCAATTTTAACCGTATTCTTACAGGGAACACCTGACTGAAAAAAATGCTCCGACCTCCAGGGTCCACAGTGCATGTTAGTCTTCACGGTCCAGTAGCTCGAAAATTTGGGGATAACTACCATAAAATTTCATGATTGATCGGGTAGGAGATATGATGATCTTCAAGCAGAATGTTAGCTTTAAGGTCTGAAATGTTCCATTGAGGAGAAAATGACATTTTCTTCTCGCCCATTTTGTACAGGAACGAATGGTACAACTATTTACCGGTGTGAAACCATAGGGCTCACAAAATCACATTTCTAGCTCTCACATCAAACGGTTTGAAATATCGCTGTGAAACTTTACAGATGGAGTTTTGAGGTGAAGGCAAATCTTTCAAGATGAAAACTTGATATACTTATATCAGGCCATCCACCTTTAACACTTTCATTCAAATAAGAAGAAATCAGGAACACACTAAAATTATAATATATTTTAAACAACAAACTACCAGAGTTTTTAAATCAATCAGTTCCATTGGGCATTGCTGGCTAAGAGAGAGGAGACGCGCCCCAGAACAGAGGTATGTAGAAAGCTGGGAGTTACCGTTTAATGTCCTATCCGTTTACCCGGTCTGTATTTCCGTTCGTTTAAAGGTTTAAATGGTCACAAAATTAACGCCTGCGAATTTGGGTCCACGCAATGCAAGGGGTTACCCGGCTTGGCATCGTCATAAATATCATCTTGAACCATAAAATGTGTTTGTACATGACCTATGTTATGTTTTAATCCAAAATAAGCAGTTGAATATCCCAAAGATCTCAAACGAACGAATACTGTGAGCTTCATTGCGTGTCATTTTACTTGTTGTAGATCCCTCGGTACTTGAGCCCACATAATTGGGGCCGGGTTATGCGGTGTATATGCAGAAGTCGCTCCACTCACATACAAGCATTGGTTAAAACGGGGGGGGTATTTTCCTGTTACGTAAAATTCGGGAAACCATTTCTGAAGAAGCTGCATTGGAACTGTAACTTTAATTTTCCTGACGGCGGGTTATTGGTGAAGTGAATGTGTGAAAATTTGACTTCAGCAATTTAAAATAATACTGAAAAAAAGTTGTAGGTTGTGAGTGTAAAACGTGTGTAGTGTAGTTGAATTTTTAAAGTGTGGAGCCTCCGTTGTGGGTAAACGTTTTTTTTTAAACGGCTACATGTCACACACGAGCAGGATGCAAATCGTCAATGTGTACACAGTACCATGTTATGGTTTCATATCAATAGCTAGAAACCAATGAAAATTTTGTAAATAATCCCAAGTGTTTATGAATGGTGTTTGGATTTTGTTTGTCTATTATTGGCTACCTGGAATTAAGCAACCAATGGGCCATTCTTCGGTCACGTTTGTGACCAAAAAACGGCGATTTTTTACTTTCAGCCCAATGCTGGTTTGTCAATGTAACCAATCTGTTATTACTTTTTACATTATTAAGTGTCAGTCCAAACCTAACCAAAAATAATGTTTCCACTTTTGGTAGATTGGTTATTTTGTCATGGTTTCCCCCCAAAAGTTTGGTCACATGTGTGACCTTCTGAAGGTCACAAATGTGACCGAACTTTATTTGCCCCAATGACAAAATAACCAATCACGTGAAAGTGGATATATTATTTTTGGTTAGGCTTAGACTCAAGGTTATTTATAATGTAAAAAGTAATATCAGATTAGTTATGTTGACAAAACAGCATTGGGTTGAAAGTTAAAAATCGCCGGTTTTTGGTCACAAACGTGACCGAAGAATGGCTCCAATTTAGCATTCTAATGTAATTTGACACCATAGAATGATGGTACTATGAGTGCAATTCAGATTTTACTACTGCTTTATATAAGTTAGCATAATATCTTTCACTTAAAAGACATATTTTGCCAACTATGGTCAATAATAGTCTATCTATTTCAACACATTTTTTTAAGCATAAAGTTTACTTCAGTGAATTACTTAGCCGAATGACTAAAATAAATGAGTGTATTTGTCACCTATAAAAGATATGACTTTTAATCATCTAAACTCTTGGCTTAAGTATAGGGTAACTAATCAGATGTGCAGCGGTGCAACAGGGTGGAATGGGGGGGGGGGGAATGAAATTGAAATTTGTTGATGATACACATCAGGCTTATCACAGCTGCATGAGAAAACAATTGAAAAGTAGACATATACCATCATAAATCATTCATCATAAATTTCACTAAATCATGGTCACCCTGGCTTGCCATAGACCAAAGACATCTAGATATCAAGTGGTTGGCAGTGCCAACATCAGATATCTATTCGCTGATGGTACCAACTGATTTATAAGGAAGTACTGCTTGCTTTATGACTTATACATTTCCTTTATTCTGTAATATCTTGTGCTTTGGGATCCTTTTCCAAAATAAAGATTTTTTTTTTCAAAATTAGAAAAACTATGAAAAGCAAATTTCATGTCACTTCATTAAAAGTTTTTGATGATTCCATTCATTCTGAAAGGTTGCATGCTTTTATCTAGGAAAATCCATATAACCTTTAAATGGTGTTGATTGAAGCCAAAATGTTTGCAGAGCCTCATCTGTTTTTAAATTTAATTTGAATATTGACGTGAACCAGTAACCTATCGATGCAGATTAAGGTAGGTCCCACAAGCAGCTCAAGAGTTTCACATTTCGGAAAGAGCTCCATATGTGTCTCTTTTAAAATTATACAGGAAACAAATTCTTTTTATTTATGGCCTAACATAAACAAAGACCCTAACCCTAAGGCCAAGAATAAAAAAAAAAGTTTGTTACTTGTAGAACTTTGAATGGGTACATAATTATGGAACTCTTGCTTACATTTCTGTAGGTTTTCAGCTCTAGGATGTCCAAAATCACAACATACAGGGTTTTTCATATTTCATGTTTTTATTTTTTTCTGGCAAACCCTACATCCTATTTTCATTTTTTCTGCAGATTATGAAAGCAGGTGTACTTTTACATAATTTTCTTGCTGTGATTATCCTGGAAATAACCATAACTCAATATACGATCACTTTTTCCCAAAAGTGTGTTAAAATCATCGTTTTTATGGAACAAATTAGGTAAAAAATGCTCCTCTTTGAGACTTTCGGTGTCGGGGAAAATAGTACCCCACACCCTCCAGTTCACCTCGGGGGCCAATATATTCCACAAGATCCCTCATAATCATTAAATATTTGCATTTTATATATGCAGTTGCTTTTTAACCACAGTGCAAAAGATTAGGGAAAAGAGAAGGAAATTAGAACAAACCTTTTAATTTCCTGAACTACTGACCAATAATGTCACCGTGTTGACATTTAGCTAGTGCAGTAAGACACTAAAAATAAGAGGTAATACCTCAGTGATGAGGGTGGGGAAAGTTTGGTTTGTAAGATATAGATTTTGCAAAATCACAGACCATTAAAACTCAGAGGGTGTATTGAGTCAATCCCACAATGCATTGTTTTTGTAAAATTTCACTTTGGTCAAGTGGTCCCACAAAAATCCTATTCTTAACACATAAAAGCCCTATAACAGAGTGGCCGAGCTTTGAAAAGTGCTCTAGTTTTTGAGTTACCCCTCCCCTCGGTACAACAAAGTACAACCACCTTTATTTGAAGGATAAATATGAGATTTAAGAAAATGATGGTTGTGGTTGAAATATTGGTGGCAGGGATGATTTCTAGGCCGAAAAATGCATTTTGGGCTGCAAATTAAGCGAAATTATTTTTTTGTATTTTTACAATCTTATTTTTATGGTATCCTTTTTTTTTATGTTTTTTGGTGTTTTTTACTTTTTTATGCAAAAATTAAGCGAAATTATTGTGGTGACATGTGATAAAAAGGATGTTTTTTTAGGAAAAAAAAAAAAAAGTGATTTTGGGGCTAAAATTCTAGACCCTTTATATATTGTATAAAACAGAAATCAATAATATATGTCAGAGATTGAGAGTATGCATCATGATTAAAATTTGTTTTACTAAGAATTAATAAATCT
Organism: Ophioderma brevispina; assembly: GCA_023653785.1. Lineage (NCBI taxonomy): Eukaryota > Metazoa > Echinodermata > Ophiuroidea > Amphilepidida > Ophiodermatidae > Ophioderma > Ophioderma brevispina. The sequence goes on along the minus strand of JAMKCH010015293.1, from coordinate 49,981 downwards.
TGATTTTCTTAAGGTAGGATTATCTCGGCTACGGCTTCGTGCCCAGATCTTGTTGAAATTCTCATGAAATGTTGGTATTGGCGAAAGAAACGTGTGCCAAATTTTAATTTTTTCCAAAAAGGCGTTTTAGAGATATATCACGTAATGCATTTTCAAATTCCCATAGACTTTGTACAGGGGCTGATTTTGGCAGTAAAGAAAATGACCAAAATGAGGCAATTTTGTGAAAAAACTATACATTTTATTGCAATTATTTCTCAAGTAATTGATGAGTTATAAGATTGGTGTTTGTTTTTAATGGTTAAAGAAATATCAAAAATCCATACAATTTTTTATTTTTGTGTATGTCATCAAAAACAAAGAACAGGTGGTCGCAACATCACGTTTTTGAAGTATTTCTAGAAATACTGAAGTGTCCACTTTTCATAATTTTTCCTAGAAGAACCTACAACTCCCTTGGTGGTGAATAAGGTATCATATGAAAAGGAAATCAATTTAGAAAATGACTCACGTTAGATTTTGCAGATTGAGTGTTTTATTGAAAATAATAGGCGTTTTTAATTTTCCCTAAATTTTTTTCCGAAAATATTTTTTCTACAGATTATTAATTAAAACTGATTCAAAAAAGCCAACCTGAGATTTTAGGATTTGTTATACACAACATCCCTAAAGTTTCAGCTTAAAAGCACCTTCATTTAGGCTGGGCAAAATTAGTTATTGTAAAAATTAGGAATTTTTAACAAATAAATATAAACACTAAACAAATCATGCAGTCTTGATGAAAACTGCAAAAAATTGTGGAGGAGCGTTCAATCCTACATAGTCGAGTTTGGAAAACTCTAAATTGATTTCAGGGTTTTGATTTTATGGTCATTTATCTGTAAGACCATTTTATCCGATGATCCTACCCTAAGTGTTTGCTCAAAAAATGTGATTGTTTTTTACCAAAAAACAACCCTGCCACCAAAGTTTTTTCCAAAACCATAATTTTTTTAAAATTATTATTACTCGCTTTCAAATAGAAGTGGTGCGTTTTGTGTACGAGGGGCGGGCGTTTTCGACAATTTTGCAGTCCAAACCGCTCTACTACTGGACTTTTACAATCATTGTAGGCCACAAGGTGCTAGTACTTAAGGATGTTTTTTGGTGGATCATGAAATGTCTTGTGGTTCTTAAAGGGGCATTCAGATCCACAGCCTCGCCCCCGCGATTACCTAAAAAATGAGATCTGAACCGGTCGCCTTAGTATTCCATGTGGACTAATTTTCCAGGCAAATTCAGTAGTATCTGTAAGAAATTCGCAATTTGTATCGACAGAAATTTCAGTGGCCTATGGGACCCCTGGGAAGAAAGCAATTTTCTTTATCATCCCCCTCCTTTACACACATTCGCACTTTTGTCTTGATCATAAAACAACAAAAAAAAAAAAAAACAAAAAAAAAAAAAAAAAAACAAAAAAAAAAAAACCGCAAGTCGAATAAATTCAAAATTTTGTGCTTACAGCTGTGCTCAAGCATATCAAGTAAACAATGACAAAAAAACAGAAGGTGCTGAAATCAAAAATGCAGTCTTAAACTTTCTGAACACTTTATCCCTAGTACTGAAAGATATTTAGTCAGTTAAGTATAGGCAAACCCCCCCCCCCCCAACAATACCCCCCCCCCCCCCCCCTTGCCATGCAATGCATTGTGCGTATGGATTCAAAACACCCTCTGATAAAATCATTGGTCTACAGAACCCTGTAGTTAATAAATAGAAACCTGAGTATGTTATTGTTTCAATTATGCCACAGCAACAGGAAGACTGTATCATGTCATCATGTACACTGTACGATAATATCAACTTCAATGGCTCCGATAGGCAGCACATTGTATAACTATTAAAAGTAGCACCGGTTAGATTTAGAAAAACACATTTCGCATGAAGGCAGTGACTGCAAATCACAAGTTTTTCATTATGTGTGTGGACCTGCTGATGAAAAATTAATTTGAAGCCTTCACAAAATATGTTAATTTATTTTGAGAAGAGATAAAAAAAATAATACTTGGTCAGGAATTACCGAGATAAATCGATAAAAATAATGAACACAGGAGATCAGTCATGAATAATTCGATTTAAAACCTCGAATTTGCGGTTCTCAGCTGGCTCACTTCCTGTCGGCAATAGACAGTATGGGCTGCTTTTTTGTTATTAGCGAATCAGAACAAATATGCAAATGAGTATTTAAGATTCACATGGGGTGATGGCAAACAACATGTACAATAAGCGGGTATGCTCCTACCCACATACCAAGTTCAAATAAAATTGATCGATTAGCCTAAATTTATTGGTCGAGATACGAGTTGCAAAAATATTGCGGAGACACAGTCAAGCCCATATTTTAAAATCATAGCGAGACAATAAATTATGGGCGGTTAAATCATCCGATTTTATGATTATCATATTTCAGATCTGATATTTTCAACCGTGGACTCATCAAAACATGAGATATTGTAAAATCAGTCAATGCGTTCTGAGTTGGAGAAGTGAAGTTTTAAATTAACCTGTGCAGGGGCCGGGGGGGTAACTGGGTATTCTGGTTGGGGTAACCACCCGGGCAGGTCTCGAGACTTGCAATATAGGGTATTTCAAATCCAACATATGTCTCGTCTGTTCACATAGGGTTATAAATTTTACTTTTTTAGTTTAGATTTAGTTATAAAAAACGCAGGAATCTATTAGAATGATGATTTTTGTGTTGATATCATTCTCAACCAGAACCAACAAGAGTCCATAAATAGCTCACATGGAAGCTAATGGAGTGTAAAATGCATATACTAGCCCCGCCCCCGGGTCTCGGATAAGGTGTCTAATTTGAATATGGTCTTGGTCTCGATGAGGGTTCCATTTGAACAGATCCGGTCTCAGATAGGTACCATTTTATTAGTTTCTGGTCTCATATAGGCTCACCACCAGAACCCAGGTAACTCTGGTGGTTGGTTACCCGTTGCTCATGTAACAGGTGACCCCCCCACCCCCCCCCCCCCCCCCCCCCCCCGGTGCAGGGGGATGTACCCCAGTTTGATTAACCAATCTGGGGAAAAGATCCATTCTGGTGGGCCAAAAAAAAAAGAGGCAAAGGTCCAACAGGCCCTTACATCCCATCATTACATTTTCTCACAAAATAATGATGAGGGTAATGTATGGCATGCATTTAGCAGGCAGAGTTCTATTTAACAACAATGTTTTTAAATAACGCTATGAACTAAGTTTTTGATAAGTTGACCCCCCAACATTGCCCCCCCCCTTCCTATTTTTTGATAATAATCCAAAAACTATTTTGACGGTAACCATTACATGTCTCCAAAATCGTGGCTATGCCACTGATTCAGGGTAAAATTAATTTTGTGGTACCCACTAAAAAGATCCTGGTACGCCACTGAGGTTTACTTTTTGGTTGAACTGGAGAACATACATCCTCCATCCATCCGTCCCTATACATAAATCAAGATGGCATGACAAGAGAACACTGAATGACCTTCCATCCAACAATAGATGGTGGGCCACAAAAAACTTTGGACTTGTTTGGTTTTTAGGTGTTAAGTTGAGGAACCGATTCTCAATATAACTAACTATTGTTTTCAATGACTGGACAAAATAAAGCAGGAGTATTGTTTTTGTTTTTTTTTAATTTACTATCTTGCCCACCAGGATCCTGTGATTAATAACTCTGTGTCCTAGAGGGTACCATGTGGTAACGAATGTTCATTCATACACTGTAATATCCTATTTTGAATATGCAAGAAAAGTCCAATTTGATATTTTTGTACATACGATTGCTTTCGCTGTAAGAGACCCCAGTGAATGTAAGTCACTTGTGTTATCATAAAAATAATAAAAGTACTTTATTATTGTAGGCATGAACTCCCACTACTTCCAATATTATTTAACCACCCAACTTCCTCTACAGCATTAGGTGTATTATTTCAGAATCCTAGCACCTCATTTGTTTGTTTATTGGTTCATTAGATATGCAACATCGTGTGGAAAGGTTTATTTCAAAATTTCCAGCTGATGCTGACAGTGCATTTTGATTTATGAGTAAATGTTTGTAGCATGGTGCCCTATAAGCCATGTGTTGTAATGTCTTTTTATGGACAGAAAATACATTATTACAAATTTCTCAAGATGTAGATCGAATTTGCACAAAGAATATACCACAACATACTAATAAATCCACCAAGGCCAATGGTCATAGATATAACAATAGCACCAATGGTTCTGAAGCTTCATAAGAAAAGTGTGTTGGTTTTTGAGTAGAGATGGGTTTTGTTGTTTGTGCTTTTGGTTTTTGGTTAGATGGTTTTGTGATCAAGTCTTGGTGATTCAGCAATTAAGTGTTGGTGCTGGAGGAAGGTCATTTAAAGATCTGTTTTTTTTTTAACTTGAATTGCTATGCCTCTCTGTAGAGGTATGTAACCTTTGTTCTCAATTTTTTTAAGAGTGTTCTTTCATGCTAATCACTCTGATGTTTACCCTATTTGACCTTTTACTTGGAATGACTTCTGATGACCTTGTCATGTATTAGTTTTATGGCAAAAGCAATCAACCTCCAATCTCCAAGGTTTTTTGCTGACACAATTGGTCCCTGTCAACTTTGGTTTGGCACAGGGGGACTATAGATATGCTTTGCATGTTGGTTGTGTGGGCGCTGTGTGTGTGTGTGGTCCCCACTCAATATCTCTGGATCAATTGCAAGTGTGGTGTCCATCTTCGCACTTAGATCATCTCAATGGCAGTGGCTGGGATGTAAAGTGGTTCCCATGTTGATAGGTCAAAGGTCAATCTGGTCAAAAATAGAGTCAATTTGGTCAAGAATAGGAATATCGTTATAGCCTTGAAGCCTGCTATCTTTTGAATCTAAACAAGTATGTGTGTCCCTATTTCACCATAGATGTCAACCAAGGAGATTGTGGATGAGTTCGAAGGTGGGGCAATGTGCATGGTGTTCAAAGGTCAATGTGGTCAAAAATGGATGAAATGGCTATAAGCCTGTTGCAATTGTGGCTTGAATGATGAACTGTGTGGTGTGGTCAACCTTCAGTGCCAACAATTGGAGGTCATTTGAAGTCATGCGGGGGCAATCAAGGTCAAATGTTATATCTGCTATACCCTTGTCAAATGTGGTAGATGAGAAAATTTGGTGATTTGTGGTGAACAGTCCTTGCTGACAATTTGAAGGTCTTCATTTCAATGTCATGCGGGGTCATTCAAGGTTAAATGGTTTAATTACTCTTCCCTTGTCAATTGGTAGATAGAAACTTGGTGGTGTGGTCAAATCATCAGTGTGAAAAATTTGACTCATTTCAGGTCATGTTTGTTCATTCCAAGTTCAAGCCTACTTAGGGGGGTGGTAGGATGGTCAACCTTAGTGGTGTGGTCAGCATTCAGTGCCAAAAAATTTGAAGGTCATGCGTGGCATCCAAGGTCAAATACTACATTATGTCAGTACTTTTTCCTCGTCGTGAACTGGTGTACACAGGCGGTCCTGAACCACTATGTCGCCGGTTGGGCTATTACATGTTGTTTATGACCTCAAAATTTTTCAGAACCAATGGTTTACTACACCAAGTTTCTTGCCCATACAACTAGTATGTATTGATATTTGACTTTGGATACACCACAGGTCCGTGAATGACCTTCAAATTGTGTCTCACTGATGTTTTACCACACCTCTCGATTTCAATTGCCCAACCATTTCCCAAACAGCAAGGTGTCAAGGTCACAACGGTCCATTAGTCAGAACATGATGTGGATACGACCCAAGGCCCACTTATTAAATTGTAATGAAAATCGATATGTGGATGCACCAAGCATTTACAATTCTGACCATTTTAAGGTCACACAAGGTCAAAAATGTCACATTGTCCACCGAACGCGGGTGATCTATGTGTATGCCCCAGCATTTAGAATCCTGACCGTTTTCAGGTCACACGAGTCAAAAAGGTCATATGACACCCACATGCGGCACTCATGCAGGGCCATTTTACTAAGTTGCATAGAAAATCGATCAGCATATTTGGATCACCATCGATTTATAATTCTGACCATGTTAAGGGTCACACAAGGTAAACAAGGTCATACTACATCACCAACATGTGGAACCATTACCCAAATCATTGCAACAATGTTCTGTAAAATCGTTGATGTATGTGCATACACCAAGCAATGTTATATTCTGACCAGATCACATGAGGTATCAACATGTGGGACACTACCCACGGTCTACTGTATCAAAGTGTCTTGAAAATCGATCGACTATGGTCATGATACACCAAGCAATTTTATAATTTTATAATTCTGATCATTTACGATCAACAAGGTCACCCACAATGGGGACTTACCCAAGGCAATTGTAAAACATCACTGTCATGGGGAAAGCAATTGACATGTGAATATACCAGTAATTTCGATTTCTGACCCTTTTTGGGAAATGACCTCTAAGGACTTCTCATACGACTTTTGACTCCAACTCGTGAGAAGGGTAACGGGGGGGGGGGGGGGAACATAAAGGACCATTCATTCACGTGGCATAAAATGTGTGCATGTAGGCCTAGGGGAAACAGTGGCAGACATGCCAACTTGGAATACACTTTCAGTATTCCATGAACAAAATCAGTATTTTGACCCAAATCATATTCTTGCGAATTTTGTCAATTTTTTGGCCTAATTTTCACTTTTACGGCCTGTATTTAGAAATGTCAGGCAGTGCAGGCTAATTTGGCGCAGAAATATGTTTTGTTTAATGACATGAAAATTTAAATGAAAAAGTCCTAAACTTTAAAGGCTCATAACTGACAACTAAGCACATATGTACAATGAACTGTAAAAAAGCATCGTGAGATAGAGCTCGTTAAAATACAGCTTTTTCCAGAAAAATGCACAATCTCCGTCGTCTGACAGCCCATTTCAGGAACTGTCAGTCAGGAATTAAGTCCATATGGAGTATGTTTTTTGTGGTAACTATATACAGTCTAAACTTCAAAAGCTTGAAAACTTTTAAAACAAAACTAATACTAAAGCCATCAGTGTTTTGTAGGTCTATACCTTTGCACCATGCGTGTAATAGTTTTAATCAAAATAGCTTCAGAGACTTTGCATACACATTTAATATTAAATCAAATATGGATGACGTGAACCAATCCGAAGTCTGAGAAAAACAGGTCGTAACTCTATTTAAACATACTTTAGAAAATGAAAACTTCAAATCCCATGTCCTTTATTCATTTTTGTAAAATTGCCCTCTTTCCTTAACTTTACTGTTCTGTATTTACTTATTTCTTTCTCGTGATACCCTGCTTTTTATTTAGTAATTCGACTAGTTTCCGTATGTTTTGCGGGGAAAACTTACGTCCTTATTTCTTATCATTTTCCCGTACAAATACGAAAAACCCCGTACTAGTAGGCATGTCCGCAGCGCGCAAGTGTGTTTGGGGTTTAACATTTTACGCTACCACGACAAACAGACTCGTACATCCGGCTTTATGGGTCTAACACAAAAATGTTTCATATGGACGTTTTCTTTAAATCATGTAGCACTTAAGTTTTTCCCTAAAACCATCATGATTTTATTGCCCCCGCGCGCGTTACTAAAACATTCGCTGTCGCCTGCTGCATGCGAAATTTCCATTTCCCCCTTTTTTTTTGTTCACTTCTTCCAAGAAAACATTTCGTCTCTCTGACATCATCAGAGGAAAAAATGCTAGTAAAAAATTTCCGTCCTCAGGTTTGATGTAGTCTTGTCGAAACAGGGAAAATAATGGCAACAATTTACATCAAATACATGTAGACCGTCTAGGCCTAGTTTATTTTCCTATCGCATTTGATGTTTTAAACAGACTGAGTCGGGTTTCGTACTTTCCAATACGGGATTAATTACGTCACTCCACCCTCAGTAGATTCGTGTACAAGAATTAAACTAATTCTCATGCATGAATCCTTCGGAACCATCATTATACGGAATAGGGGGATCGCATTCAACGAATTAACATCTTCTGTTCTATTTCCACTCATCGTAGGCTACAATCTTAATAGTCATAACAGCTTGTGAGATCTTTCCGCTAGCTCACATTTCCCCTTTACAAGCTCGGGGGGGGGGGGTGGAATTAGTACAATTGCGTCCACCTCCCTTCCTCAGATTTTACCAACTTTGGCTGCTGTTGCTGTTGTGACCTTGCGAGCTACCTGGCCCATTTTCTAACCTATCATAAGAGCTCTGATAACTTACATAGTGGCCTATTACAGGCATTTTCAGTTTGTGTCGTTACATATACGGTTGGAAAATAATTGAACCTTGCAACTTTCTTCCCCCTTTTGTAAAAAAACGGTGACCCCAGGTGCCGTCTCAGGAAATCCTACAAAACATCCACGGTTGAACAATATTACCTATGTTTGCGTCGTTATTTTTTTCTGGCCGAGGCTACATGTATGCGGCAATTTATTTATAAACAAAAGCATTTCTGTTTCCTCCTATATAGAAACAGTATGAAATTTGGCGGACTTGCAGTAGCTTATCCTCAATATTTTCCAAACCTGGTTGGTTTTTTTTTTTTTTTTCTTGGCCTTACGTGTTCTATCCACGGCCCACGGGCCTGTTATGTAAATTAGTGTTTGCCTCTTGTAATCACAGGTGCCAGCCTGGACAAGGGGGTGGCCCACCTTGAATTAAACCGGTTTCTCTTCGTCCGGTAAACGCAAGGGCAGCCCATATTGATTATTATCACTTAGGTCGTGTGATTTGATCAACTTTTCAGGTATTAATGACGCACAGTTGGTTTATTTCCACACTCGCACGACAAGACCCGATGATGGAAGGACAATATTTTAGGATATTGGATTTAAACTAAACCTTACCGAGGTCGACGCCAGGATTGCGTACGTATTTCTTATAATGAGGCACATGATAATGTAACCGACTTCTCAATCACGCACTCTTCATCTATGGTGGTAGCAACAAGAGTCTATGCAAATTAGCAACCTCCAGGTTTGAAAGAGGACTACATAGATAAAGGGGTGTACGCCTATGGGTTGTCTATTTTTATAAGATACCAAGAACACAAATATTTAATCTTGCAAACCTCAATTTTGCGTAAAATAGCCATAGTAGGCTTAAATAAATTAATCTAGCAACGACATTGCTAGAACCTCGACCCGTTGACAATTGTATATTCGACGCCTTTTTGTGAATAGGGAAGGTGTGGCTTTCCTGTTGTCAATTAACAATGATCCACCCCTTGTACGTTCCATACAAATCGCATCATGTTAGTACATTAACCTTTAAGTTTCGTTAAAAGAAAACACGCATACGGGGTTCCCTCAAAACAAGTTAAAAAATGGAGCATTTTGACATTTAAAAAAGCATAGCGATGTTAATCAGAGATACGAGTCCTGACTTTGATAAAAATAATGTTTTGGAAAACTCATTTGAGCACCGATTCTTTATTATCCTACACATTTCAACTCTCTTATGCCCCCACACACAAAAAAAACACCTTGGCACAATGGTTCTGCCGGGAGAGGTCATTCTCATAACAACAACACTGACCTTGAGGCAGCGCAGTCAGTGTCCTTTAGAATATTCACGCTACCTCCTTGTTTGCCAAGGGTCCGCCAGTGGTGGCCTGACACAACGAACAGTCGAAGAGCTGCATGTTCTCAGGGCAACATCCCAGGTTCGACTTTACTTCGAACAATCATTCATAAATGACCACTAAATCATTATAAACTGCAATAAAACTAAATACCTTTATTAAACAATAAGCTTACAATACAAAACTAACAAATTACAACAGTCCAAAAAGAAACTCCTTTGCCAACCAAATCGCACTGGACCCGCAATCCCTCCAGTCCCTTTGCATTAAATGGTAGAAAAATCTTCACATTCGTAACCCGACTTTACAACTCGAGGATAACCAGGTGGCGACATGCCGGATCATGTGACGTCCGCATGCTAACAGCCTGAGGCCGAACACACCATTACAAGACCAAAGACAAAGCCACAACTCCCCTCCGATCAAAGGAGCCCAAAACCTCTTTCACAAGAATATACATATCATAACAAACTAAATCTATATACATAAACAATACAACTAACCATTAATACACCTAGGCACAACCCCGAAATACAACCTTAATATTGCCAGACTCCACGTATAAATCAACTTAGCTCCCCTAACAACACGGTATCCCCTATATAAATATTTCTTGGACGTAGTTTTTTTACAAACACCTGCTTCAACTTCATACGGATAGCCATACATCCCTTGCCGCAGGAATGTACGTAACCGTATACACACATACCAGTTGCAATCATGCCTTATCTGATTCTTTTCTCGTGTTATTGGTGTATATTTATCTAGGTTTCGCTATTAAAAAATCGCGCATCTCTACGCCGCGTTCGCTTATTCCAACAAACACAAATACGTGAGTTTGCACTCTGATATCTTGGGTACGGGTTCACATGCGACAACACAAAACAACGGGAAAATAACACACATCTTCGGGCCTATTTTGCTGACGAAATTCATTCAGCTTGAAGAGCACATCCCACACTTTCACACGACGACCAATTTTGACAAATATGCTCAATCAAGGGCAAACTGAATGGGCTAGACTTTTTCTTCGGCCCGCTCCCCTCTCTGCCGAATCGGTATCGATTAGATTAGCATTTCAATCACTCATGAACTAAAAATATCAACTTTTTCCCAGATAAGTCAGGGGGCATGAGGCCCTTTTGTAGATCAAGAAAATGTCCCTTTAACTTTTCAGACATTTATGGGGAAATATAAGTTGAAGTTTACTCTACAATTACTTTTTTTTTCCCTTTATGTTGATAGATGACCAAAATTCTATGAAGCACACTTCATAGAATGTCCCAGTCAATATGACAACTCATATTTAGCAATAATCAAATGATCTCAAGCACATGTTAAGAGTTATGCTTTGAAGAATTTCAACACTCTAGTTAGTGCCTTTATCTATGGTGCTATTAAAGAGACACTGGCCATTTGAAAAATAATTCCGACTCAAGATTTTTCCAAATCATATTTTTGCAATGGTTGTAAGGCTTTTATATACAAAAGCCCGCACCTCCCGAAAGGATTAAGACCAAATCGGCTTCTTAATGGGTAAACAAACGATTTTAATAATTTAACGTCCGCCGGCGACGTTAAATTCAGCAATACGAAGAAAATGGCGTTTAACACAAAACACGCACGCCGTATTCAAGTTTCCCACGCTATCACACCCTGTTTGATCGTTGTATCACCTTTGGGTTTTAATAATCAGTGAATAACGAGTCAAAGATTCAGTTAATATACACCTTTTTGATTAAATTATGGAAAAACTTAAAAGTTGGCCCCAACTTACCTGGATGGCTTATCCTCATATCAATGTCCCCTATCTGTTTTGGGGTATGTAATTTTTATGTGTAAAATATATCTCTGTTCTTCCCAAATGGGCCCCGACTATCATTTGAGAGAAAGAACTGCAGCTACCGTTTTGTAACACTCTCAGGTAAAAAGGTTTTGATTGATTAAATCTGTGGACAACCTGAGAGGGACCCTGAAATGCTGCAAATGTTTGTGCCTAAGGGGGGGGGGGGGGGCTCCCAAAACAAGATTACACTGACTTGTCAAATTTTTACATGATCCAATCATGCTTGAAAAGGATACACATTATTTGTCCACACGATTCCACAAAGTCAATACAGTTTTACTATTACAACCCATGTTTTTGGAAGTTTCCTTCTTCTGGTTAATACAGCAAATCACTACAAAGCCAGGGGTCACTTTTCAGTTGTACCCCCTACAGGGGTTCAACTTCTTAAAATTGATCGATTAGCCTAAATTTATTGGTCGAGATACGAGTTGCAAAAATATTGCGGAGACACAGTCAAGCCCATATTTTAAAATCATAGCGAGACAATAAATTATGGGCGGTTAAATCATCCGATTTTATGATTATCATATTTCAGATCTGATATTTTCAACCGTGGACTCATCAAAACATGAGATATTGTAAAATCAGTCAATGCGTTCTGAGTTGGAGAAGTGAAGTTTTAAATTAACCTGTGCAGGGGCCGGGGGGGTAACTGGGTATTCTGGTTGGGGTAACCACCCGGGCAGGTCTCGAGACTTGCAATATAGGGTATTTCAAATCCAACATATGTCTCGTCTGTTCACATAGGGTTATAAATTTTACTTTTTAGTTTAGATTTAGTTATAAAAAACGCAGGAATCTATTAGAATGATGATTTTTGTGTTGATCTCATGCTCAAAACGAACAAAAAGTCCCTAAAATAGCTCAAATGGAAGCCAATGGCGTGGAAAATGGTAATATTACTTAGCCCGGGTCTCGGATAGGTTTTTTTTTTTTTTTTTTTTTTTTTTTTTTTTTTTTTTTTTTTTTTTTTTGTTTTTTTTTTTTTTTTTTTTTTTTTTTTTTTTTTTTTTTTTTTTTTTTTTGTTTTTTTTTTTTTGGGTTTGTCTATTGAATAGGTCTGGTCTCGGATAGGGTATCCATGGAAACAAGATGCTGGTCTCAGATAGGGTACCACTTTATTAGTTTTGGTCTCAATAGGGTCACCGCCGGAACCCATGAACTCGGGTGGTTGGTTACCCGGGCTTCATGTACAGGTTACCCCCCCCCCCCCACCCCCCCCCCCCCCCCCCCGGGTGAAGGGGGGATGTACCCCAGTTTGATTTACCAATCTGGGAAAAAGATCACTTTTGGGCAGAGGATGGCCAACAGGGCCTACATCAATCAGTACAGTTCTCAAACAAATTTTAAAAATGATGAAGGGTATGTATGCATGAATTATAGCAGGCAGCGTCTTTAACAACAATTTTTAAATACAGAACTAAGTTTTTTGTAAGTTGACATTTGCACCCTTCATATTTTTGTATGAATCAAAAAAAAAAAACTATTTTGAAGGTATACATTACATGTCTCCAAAATGGGCTATGGCCTGATTCCGGTTAAAATGAATTTGTGGTACCCAATATAAAAAGATCATGGTACGCACTGGTTTAAATTTTTGGTGACGAGAAGAACATACATGCATCCATCCATCCGTAACATTATACATAAATCCCAAGATGGCATGACAAGAGAAAATGAATGGACCTTCCATCCAACAATAGATGGTGGGCCACAAAAAATTTGGACGTGTTGTTTTTAGGTGTAATGGTTGAGGAAACCGATCTCAGAAGATACTATGTTTCATAGACATGCCAAAATAAAGAGGAGTGTTTTTGTTTTTTTTTAACTTTACTATCATTGACCCACCAGGATCCTGTGATTAAGACTCTGTGTACTAGAGGGTAACCATGTTGTGTAAAGAATGTTCATTCAATAACCATTAATATCCTTATTTGGAATACAAGGAAAAAGGTTCCAATTTGATATTTTTGTGACATAAGATTGCTTTCGCTTATAAAGAGACCCCAGTGAATGAAGTCACTTGTGGGTCATAAAAATAAATAAAGTCTATATTATGTAGCATGAACTCACTCAACTAATTCAATCTTATTTTAACACAACTTCCCTCACCACGCATAAAGTGTATTATTTCAGATTCCAGCCACCTCATTTGTTGTTTATGGTTCATTAGATATGCATCGTGAGCGAAAGGTTATTTCAAAAAGTTCAGCTGATTCTGACAGTGCATTTTGATGTATGAGTAAATGTTTTAGCATGGTACCTATAAGCCAATGTGTTGTAATTTCTGTTATGGACAGAAATTACATTATTACAAATTTCTTCAAGAGAGTAGATCGAATTTGCACATAAGATTACACAACAACTATTACCTAGGCCAATGGGTCATATGATATAACAAGAGCACCATGGTGCTGAAGGCTTCATAGAAAAGTGTGTGTTAGAGTTTGACAGACAGAGATTGGTTGTTGTTGTGTGCTTTGGGTTTTTGGTTAGATGTTTTTGTGAATCAAGTCTTGTGATTCTAGCAAGTAAGTGGTGGGGCTGGAGGAAGGAGTCATTTAAAGATCGGTTTTTTTTTAACTTGAATTGCTAATGACTCTGTAGAGGATGTAACCTTTTGTCTCATTTTTATAAGAAGTGTTCTTTCATGGGCTAATCACTGTGTTTACCTATTTGACCTTTGACTTTGAATAATTGACCTCTAATGACCTGTAATGTATAGTTTTATGGCATAAGCAATCAACCTCAATCTCCAAGTTTTATTGATGACACTAATTGGTACCCTGTCAACTTTGGTTGGCAAAGGGGGACTATAGAAATGCTTTGAGAATGGTGTGTGTGTGTGCGCATGGTGTGTGTGTGTCCACGCACGAAATATCTCTGGATCAATGCAAGTGGGGTGTCATTTTGCAACTTAGATTGCATCTCAAGTGGGCAGGGGCTGGGATGTAAAGGGGTCATGGGACTAGGTCAAAGGTCAAATCATGGTCAAAAATAGAGTAAAGTTGGTCAAGAATAGATATATCGTTAAGCCTTGTTAAGACATGATATATTTTCTCTAAACACGTATGGGTGTCCATATTTGCACCTAGAGGTCAACCAAGTAGCTGGTGGATGAGTTCGAAGGTGGGGCGTGGACAGGTCAAAGGTCAAATGTGCGGGTCAAAAAAGGGGATGAAATGGCTATAAGCCTTGTTGGCAAGTGTGGCTGGATGATGGAACTTTGTTGGTTGTGGTTAATATTCAGTGCCGAAAAAATGTGAAGGTCATTTGAAGAGGTCATGTGGCAATTCAAGGTCAAATGGGAAATACTGCTATAACCCTTGTCAAAATGTGGTAGGTGATGAATGTGGTGATTGTGTGACATGCAGGCTGAAAAAATTTGAAGTCATTTCAAGGTGGGATCATGCGGGGGTTCTTCAAGGTTAAATGGATTTAAATTACTATAGCCTGTCAATTGTGGTAGGATGATTGAAACTTGGTGGGTGTGGTCAACATTCAGTGTGAAAAAATTGACAGTCATTCAAGGTCTGTGGGTCATTTCAAGGTCAAAGCACTAATTAGGTGGTTAGGATGGTAAAATAGGGGTGTGGTCAGCATTCCGTGCCAAAAATTTGAAGTCATGCGGGTCATCCAAGGTCAAAATCACTATTATGTCAAGTAAAACTTTTCTCGTCTGAAAACTTTGTTTAAAAAGGCGGTCCTTGAAAAACCACTATGTCGCTGTTTGGGCTATACATGTTGTTTATGACCTGCAAAATTTTCAGAAACCAAATGTTACTACACCAGTTCTTGGACCATACAACATTGTAGTGATTATTGATTGGATGACACCAACAGTCCCTTGAAATGACCTTCAAAATTTGTCGGCACTGAATGTTGACCACCTCACCGAGTTTCATTGCCCAATCCATCCCAACCCAAGTGTAAGGTAACCAAAGGTAACATAGGTCACCAACATGCGGGATACTACCCAAGGCCAATGTATAAATTTGTAATGAAAATCGATTGACATATGGGGATGCACCAAGCAGTGTACAATTCTGACAATTTTAAGGTCACACAAGGTCACAAATGTCACATATGGCCACCGACACGAGGGTGGGTGGTTGATTATATGTGGATGCTCCAAGTAATGTTATAATTTCGGACCGTTTTAAGGTCACACGAGGTCAAAAAGGGAATATGGATCACCACATGCGGGACACTATGCAAGGGCCATTTTATCTACGTTGCATAGAAATCGATCAGCATATGTGGAGTACACCAAGCGATTTTATAATTCTGACCATTTAAGGTCACACAAGGTAAAAAAGGTCATACAACATCACCAACATGTGGGACATTAACCAAGAGGGCATTGCAACTAAGTGTTATGAAATGTTTTTTGATGTAGTGAATACGCCAAGCAATGTTATATCTGGTCCACAAGATCACATGAGGTCATCAAATGTGGGACACTACCCAAGGGCAATGTATCAAAAAGTGTCTTGAAAATCGATGACATAGGCATTGATACACCAAGCAATTTTATAATTTTTCTAATTCTGATAATTTAGATCACACCAAGGTCACCAACATGGGGACATTAACCCAAGGGCAATTGTATCAAGGTCATGGAAATCAATGACATGTGAAGATTACCAGTAATTTCGTTATTTCTGACCATTTTGGGGAAAGACCTCTAAGGAC
Organism: Ophioderma brevispina; assembly: GCA_023653785.1. Classification (NCBI taxonomy): domain Eukaryota; kingdom Metazoa; phylum Echinodermata; class Ophiuroidea; order Amphilepidida; family Ophiodermatidae; genus Ophioderma; species Ophioderma brevispina. The sequence continues at coordinate 33,808 of JAMKCH010015293.1, read as the reverse complement.
TTCTATAGACTTTTGATCCCACTCGTGAGAAGGGTAACGGGGGGGGGGGGGGGGGGAAACATACAAGGACCGATTACATGCAAGTGACATAAAAGGTGTGCATGTAGGCCTAGGTGGCAACAGTGGCAGGACATGCCAACTTTGGAATACAACTTTCAGTATGCCATCGAACATAAAAATAGTTATTTTGGGACCCCAAAATCAATATTCTTGCGAATTTGTCAAATTTTTGGCCTAAAATTTCACTTTACGGGCCTGTAGGTAGAAATGTCAGTGCAGTTAAAGGCTAATTTGGCGCAGAAAGATGTTTTTTTAATGACATGAAAATTTAAATGAAAAGTCTAAACTTTAAGGCTCATAACTTGAAAAAACTAAGTAATATGTAAAAATGAACTGCATCGGGGATAGAGCTCTTTACACTAAGCTTTCCAGAAAAACAATGACAGAGATCCGTCGTCTGACAGCCCCATTAAGGAGGAACGGTCAGTCAGGAACTAAGTCCATATGGAAGTAGTTTTTGTGTTAACTATAACCGTCTAAACTTTCAAGCTTTGAAACTGAAAACAAAACTATATTAATATAAGGCATAAGTGTTGGTAGGGGTCGATACCTTTGCACCATTGCAGTTAAAATAGTAATCAAAATAGATTCACGAGGGACATTTTGCATAAGCCGTTAAATAGTTAAATCAAAAATATTGATGAAGGTGAACAATCCGAAAGTAGGGGGAGAGAAAAACATGTCGGAAACTATTTTAACATACTTTAAAGAAAAATGAAAATCTTTCAAAATCCATGTCCTTTTATTCATTTTGGAAAGAATTGCCCCTCGTTCCTTAACTTACTGTTCCTGTATTTACTTTTTATATTTTTTTTATACCACTTTCTTTTGATTTAGTAATGCGACTAGTTTCGTATGTTTTGCGGGGGAAAACGTACGTCCGTATTTCGTATCTTTTCCCGTACAACAAAATACGAAAAAAACCCGACTAGTAGGCATGTCTGCAGCGCGCCAAGTGGTGTTTGGGGGTTGGTTAACATTTTTTACTGCAGACGCACAGACAACAGACTCGTACATCAGCCTTTATGGGTCTAACAAAAACTGTTCTATGGACTGTTCTTTAAATCATTTTGTAGCACTTTAATGTTTTACCGTAACAAAACATCATGATTAATTGCCCCCGCGCGCCGTTACTAAAAACATTCGACAGTTTGCTCCTGCGCATGCTGAAAATTTCATTTCCCCCTTTTTTATGTGTTCATATTTCTTCAAGAAAAAACATGTTCGCTCTCTGACATCACAGATGAAAAAAATGCTGCTAAGTAAAAAAACATTTCCGTCCTCATGTTTGATGTATAGTCTTGTCAGAAACAGTAAAATAATGGCAAAAATTTACAAAAATCACAAGGTTAGACCCTCTAGGCCTAAGTTTTTATTTTCCTATTCGAAAGTTGATGTTTAAGACAAAGACTGAGTTGGGTTTCGTACTTTCCAATACAGGACATTACGTCACGCAGGAGATTCGTGTACAAGATTACATCTAAATAGTCTGCAGGGAAATTCCCTGTCGTAGTGATCATCATTATAAGGAATAGGGGAGATCGCATTCAACTAATAAAATATTCTGTTCGTATTTCCACCTAATCGTAGGCTAACAATCTAATGGTCATAACAGCTTGTGAGATCTTTCCGCTAGTTAATTGATTACAGAGCTCGGTGGATTAGTACAAATTGCTCCCATTCCCTTCCGCATATTACACCAAATGTGGATGCGGTGGGCTTTGTGAAATGCGAGCTAACCCTGGCCCATTTTTTAACCTCTCATAAGAGCTTTGATAACTTACATAGGGGCCCATGAAACAAGGGCATTTGCAGTTGTTGTCGTTAATATAGTACGGGTGGAAATATTGGACTACCTGCAAACTTTTGCCTTTGTAAAAAAAACGGGGAATCCCCCAGGTGACGTAATCAGAAAGGAAATCTACCAAAAATCACCGGCTTTGAGGAGAATATTACGCATGTTGCGTCGTGATTTTTTCTGAGCCGTAGGCACATGTATGCTGCAATTATTTTAAAAAAGCATTTCTGTTTCCTCCATATAGAAAGTTATGAAATTTGTGCGGACTTGCAAGGATGCAGTATACTCAATATTTTCCAAAGCCATGGTTCTTATGGCTTAGTGTTGTAGATCCACGGGCCACGGGGCTTTTTTGGTTATGGTAATTAGGTGTTTGCCTATGGTATCACATGTGCCACGCATGGACAAGGGGAGTGGCCCAACATGGAGCAACGGTTTCTCATTCGCGGTTAAAACGCCAAGGACAGCCCATATTGATTATTATCAATTGATGGTCAGTGTGCTTTGATCAAATTTTCAGGTATTAAAATGAGCACAATTTGGTGTGTCCACACTCGCAACGACAAGAACCGATGAATGGAAGGACAATATTTGGCATTGGATTTAAAACTAAACCTTGACCGGGATGGGGCTCGCGCCCAGGATTTTCGTACGTATTTTCTTATTATGAGGTCACATGATATTGTACCCGAACTTTCTCAATCACGCACTCTTGCATCTGATGGGGGCTGGGAGGGCGGGCGGGGCTGGGGTAGCAAAACAGAGTATATGCAAAATTAGCAACCGCAGGTATTGAAAGGATGACTACATTAGATAAAAGGGAGGTACGCCTATGGTTGGGGCCTATGTTATAAGATGACCAAGACCAAAAATATTTAATCTTGCAAACCTCAATATTGCGTAAAATAGCCATAGAAGGTTTAAATAAAGTTAATATAGATAACGAACATTGCTAGCACCTCGATCCGTGGACAAGTTTTATTCGACGCCTTTGGTGAATAGGGAAGGTGTGGGCTTTCCTGTTGTCAATATTAACAAATGCTTTCCACCCCTGTACGTTCCATACCAAAATCCTGCAGTCATGTTAGTACATTAACATTTAAGTTGCGTTTAAAATAACACTACATACGGGGTTAGGTTAACTCAAAACCAAATTTAAAAAATGGACGCATTTGTTGACATTTAAAAAAAGCATAGCGATGTTAATCAAGGAGATACGAGTAATGACTTTGATAAAAAAAAATAATGTCTTTGAAACTCCAATTGAGCAGCCGATTCTGTATATTCCTACACACATTTCAACCTCTTATGCACCACACACCAAAAAAAAAAAAACATTTGAGCCAATGGTTGCTGCCGTGGAGAGGTTCTTTATTACATAACAAAACAACACTGAACCTTGGGCATCGCAGTCAGGTCCGTTTAGGAAGATTCAACTGCGTACTATGTTTGCAGCGGGTCGCCAGTGGGTGGCATGACAACAACGGAACAGGCGAAGAGCTGCATGTTCGCCATGGCAAAATCCCGAGGTCGATTTACTTCGAACCATCATTACAAATAAAATGACAACTAAAATCAGTTAAAAACTTCAAATAAAACCTAAATAAAACTTAGTAAACAATAAGTTACAATAAAAAACTAACAAATATACACAAGTCCAAAAAAGAAAACTCTTTGACAAACGCATCGCACTGGACCCGGCAAATCCCATCCATGTACTTTGAATTAACTGGGTATATTTCTTCACATTCGTAACCCCGTACCTTTACAAAATCGAGGATGAAAAGAGGTACGATAATGCCCGGGATCAGTGTGACGTCGGCATGCTAACGCAGAGGCCCGAAACACCATTACAAATACCAGAAGGACAAATCGCCACAAACTTCCCCCTCCGAATAAAATGAGCCCCCAAAAACACTTTCACAAATAAATAATACAGATAATAACAAATAATCATTAATAAAATTAAAACAATGACAACTAACATTAATCACAAACCCATAGGCACAACCCCGAAATAAAACCTGAATAGTGCCAGGACCCAATTATTAAATCAACTTAGCTCCACCTACACAACTTGGTAACACCCTATGATATGAATATGTATTGACGATATTTTCTTTTCCAAACACCTGCTTGCACTTCATAAGGACGATGCACATACATCCTTGAACCATGGAATATTGTACGTCAAAGTATACACCACCTACACACGTGCAATCAGTGCATGATTCTGATTCTTTGCTCGTGTTATTTGAGGGATATTTTATCCAGGTTTCGCTATTAAAAAACGCCGCTTGCGACGGCCGCGTTCGGCGATTACAACAACACATACGTGAGTATTGACTTATTATCTTGGGTACGGGGGTACACATGCGACAAACACAAAACAAACGGAAAATAACACACTTCTAGGCCGATTTTGCTGACGAAAATTCATTCAGATTGGAAGAGCACATGCCCAACTTTAACCGACCATTTGACAAATATGCTAAATCAAGGGCAACGGAGATAGGCATAGACTTTTTCGCCCCGCTCATGCCGAATCGGTACGATTAGATTAGCTTCATCATGAAGCTAAAAATATCAACTTTTTCAGATAAGTCAGGGGGGCATGAGGCTGTAGATCAGGAAATGTCCCTTTAACTCTTTCAGACATTTATGGGGAAAATTAAGTTGTGAAGTTTACTCTACAATTATTTTTTCCTTTATGTTGATAGATGACCAAAATTCTATGAAGCACCACTTCATAGAATGTCAGTCAATTATGAACAACTCATATTTTAGCAATATCAAAATTGTATCAAGCACATTGTTAAGAGTTAGGTTGAAGAATTTCAACACATAGTGCCTTTATCTAGGGTTTTTGTTTTTTTGTTGTTTTTTTTTTTTTTTTTTTTTGCTTAAAGAGCGACACTGGCACAGGTTGAAAACTATGCGCCCTCAAGATTTTTCAAAATCGATATTTTGCATGGGTTGTAAGGCTTTTATATACAAAGCCCTCACCCGAAAGGATTAAGACCACATCGGCTTTCTATGGGTAAACAGAAACGATTTATAATTTAACGTCGCCGGCGACGTTAACTTCAGCAGACGAAGAAAAATGGCGCGTTTAACACAAGAACACGCACGCCGTAGCAGGTTCCCACGCTATGGCACACTGGTTGATCGGTTTGATTTGTTTATAACTTTGTGGTTTTAAATCAGTGAATACGGAGTCAAAATATTCACTGTAATTTCAACACATTTGTTAGAATAGTTATGGAAACTAACAGTTGGCCTACAAAGTACCTGGATGTCTTTATCTCATTATCAATGCTCCTATTCTGTTTTTGCGGGTAGTAATTTTGATGTGTAAATCTATCTGCTGTTCTTCCAAATGGCCCAAGATTTCATTGAGAGAAAAGAACTGCAGCATACCGTTTGTGATACAACATCTCAGGTACAAAAGGTTTGAGTGATTGAAATCTGGGACGCAGCCTGAGATGGACCCTGAAATGCTGCAACGGTTGGGCCTTAAGGGGGGGGGGGGGGGGTCATCAAAAACAAAGATTACACATGACAGTGGTGTCAAATTTACATTGATCCAATCATGCTGGAAAATATATCACATATTTGTCCACACGATTCCACAAAAGTACAGTTTGTACTATTTACAACCCAATGTTTTGGAGTTTCTGGTAAATACAGCAAAAAGTCAACGACAGGGGTCACTTCAGTTGTACCCCACAGGGGTCAAGCTTTTTAAAGTGCTCCATTTTTCTAACATATGCTTGACACTATCGGAAAAAGCCACGGGAATGATGGAAATACCAACCAGATTGATCAAATGCTGCAAAAGCTCTATGCTTCACCCACTACAATGTGTTCTCTGTCAATGCTGGAGGAAGGAGCCTGGTACCACAGGACATGCGCAATTCCAAGATCATCCACATCTACAAGAACAAGGTGAAAGAGAGTGATTGACAAAATTACGGGTATTTCACCTCCTTAGTATTGTCCGCAAAGTTTTTGCCCGTGTTACGTTGATGCGTCTTCAAGGTCCATGGGATGAAAGGGTGTGTATCATGATCCCAGGTGCGGATTTAGTGATGCAGATCTACGATCGTATGATCTTCTCCATACGCCAACTAAAGGAGAAGTTGAAGAGAAGAACAAACAGGAAGTCCACTCATACATTGCTTCATAGACTGGACCAAAGCCTGGAACTGGTTAGCAGGAATAGACTGTTCCAAATCCTCCGGAAGATTGCTGTCCACCAAGGCTTCTGAGCATCATCAGATCTTCCACATTGACATGAAAGCACGGTACAGTTGACGGCAAGCCTATCAGAGCCATTGACATTGCAGTGTGCGTTTGTTACAGCAAGGAAGTGTTTGCGCCCAACGATCTTCGGGATATCTTTTCAGGACTTCTGAAGCTAGCATTCGGTACAGCCAACCGAGGCATCTACATGCACACCAGGTCCGATGGTCGGCGCGTTCAATCCAGCACGCCTTTAGAGCTAAGACAAAGGTACGTCAGAAGTGATTCGTGACATGTTTGCTGATGATGCTGCCAATTACTTCACACTAAAGCAGGAACTTTTTAGATGTTCATAGATCGCTTCTCACCAGGCCTGTAAGGACTTCGGACTTGTCATCAGTTTGAAGAAGACTAATGTCCATGCCCAAAAGATTTTTTGCTCAAGAAAACCCACCTGTAATCACAATCGACAATTACACACTTGAGGTTGTTCAAGAATTCACCCTACCTAGGGGCCACCATCAGTGACAGTCGTCTCTCGATCCAGAAATCGGCAAACGAATTGGTAAAGCTGCAGCTACCCTTGCCCGGCTTACAACGCAGTGTGGGAAAGTAAAATCGAACTGTCCATTAAGGCCAAAGGCAGGCAGTTTACAACGCACTGCATCATAAGCACATTACTGTATGTTTAGTGAGACATGAGACAACATACTCTAGGCATGAGAAGAAAAACTCAACAGATTTCCATTGCGCTGTATTAGACGCCTTCTGGGGTTGTCACTTGGAAGGACAGGGTGCCAAAATCAGAGCTCCTGACTCGAATTGGACTTCCCACCATCTATACATTTATTATGAAAACGCAGGACCCGATGGGCTGGGCCATGTCCGTCGAAATGGAGGATGGCGTCTTACCGAACAAGATATCATGTATGCTGAGCTTACATCTGGGAAAGAGGAAAGGTGGAAAGTTGGTCGACCATGCTCGCTACAAGGATATTTGTTGTAAGCGTGATAAAAAAAATTTTTTTGTTTAGTTGTTTTTTTTTTTGTTTTTTTTGGGGGGTGTGTACCCTGAAATCGACATTGGGTGCATGCGGGAGAAACTTGCGACAATCGTTCACCTTGGCGGAGAGAAACAGAGAACAGTGACAGCAAAACACCTTGAGCTTGGAGAACCAACAGAATCTCAGCCAGTTTGAGAAGCAGCAAAGCTAAAGGAAAGCTGCACAGATCTTGGATAGTCAAGCTGTGACGTCCCATATATGTAGCACCTTTGGCAGAGACTGCCACTCTAGGGATTGGCCTCTTCAGCAGAGACTGCCACTATAGGATTGGCCTCTTCAGCCAGACGTCGCTGTGTTCAATTAACCTGTGACTCAATGTGGGCGCTTTATCATAGTCGTTGCGACGACGGAGGCCATGATGATGAAAATTATGGTGGAGGATTTAAAATCATAGGACTTAAAATAAGGGAAGTTTTGACTCTCTAAATGCTTGCGGGCAAGAAAACGGTAAAGCCACATGGTCCACAATGGCTTGGACAGTGAACTGATTTTTGTATTAGTAATCTTGAGTTCATTAATGGTCCAACACGCATGAAGAGTTCATTAAAATCTAAATAACCATCTGATGTGCATAAAGTTATGCACAGCAAAATGGTTGATTTAGATTTTAGAGGATAGTATTGCTGTAGGTACTGCTAGCTCTGATAATTTAGTCAATTGCTTGCTTAAACCGATGTGCATCATGTTGATGCAGTAATCGATCAAATGGGATGGTTAGGGAATGATGTAGTTGTGGGGTAATAGGTCATGTAGGGTCATACAAGGTCAATTGAACATATAGCCCAAGGGTTCTGGCCACGGCGTATCTTGAGCAGTTTGAGTGGCTTACAACTGAAATTGGAAGAATAAGAATGTTAGATATGTTGGAGGTCAAGGTCAATAGGGTCATTGGGGTCAACAAGGGGACATAAGGGCAATAAGAAGGTTAATTCTTACATACCATAAGAGTTTGGAAAAGGTGTTTATTTAATGTAGTTTATAGGAGATCATGTGTGGGGGGGGGGGAGGGGGTGGGGGGGGGGGGGGGGGGTGGGGGGGCTAAAAAAATTAAGAAGGGGGGGGGGGGGGGGTCGGGGGGAGTGGGGGTGGAAAAAGTTAAAAAAATGAAGGGGGGGGGGGCGGGGGTGGGGGGGGGTTATTTTTTTAGGGGGAGGGGGGGGGGGGTGGGGGGGGTTGGGGGGGGGGGGGTGGTGGGGGGGGGGGCGGGGGGGGGTGGGCGGGGGGGGGGGGGGGGGGGGGGGGGGGTGGGGGGGGGGGGGGTTGGGGGGGGGGGGGTGGTGGGGGGGGTGGGTTGGGGTGGGGTGGTGGGGGGGGGGGGGGGGGCCAGCGGGGGGGTCCGGGTGGGGGGTGGGAAAAAAAAAAAAAAAAACAACATTTGGCTATCACTGTGTTTTCGCGATCACCTGGTTGAATGACCCTCGGGTTTTGCGGTTTCCTTTGACCTTGTGACATGACCCCTGATGACCTGCCAGACCTTAAAAATTTTATCATCAAAAAATGACCCCGCCCACCAAGTTTCGCCTGATACAAAAAAGTTCACACCATTGGAGATCCTTTGACCTGATGACTTTGATCAACTAACCAATACAGATCGGTCTCGTTAAGGTCAAGGGGCACCCCCCCACCCCCACCAAGTTGAGAAAGGTTTTTTTTGCAATCCTCGGTCTCAGAGGAAACAATGCAGTTCAGACAACGGACACAGTGACAGACAGACCACCGGTTATAAATATATAGATGTGCAAAGGTTTGACCGTGGGGCAAAGGTCATTTAGGTCATTAGAAGGTCAAAACTCTACTAACTATATTGAGTCCTACAGTTCCTCGTGAGCATGTTTGGTGGTCACTTTAACTTATTTGCAGAAATTGTATATACTACGGGTGGGAGGACGCGCTGCGCGTGGGTATATACTAGTGTGGAGCCGCCGCTGCGCGGTGGGTCTTCGCTTAGCTGAGTACCCGTTAGATGAGTATGATGGAAAGTTTTCAGAAACAGAAAACAAGGTACTGTATTCGACCCAATTTAGCACCCCTGGGCTTCATATCACATACGTCAACGATGGGTATGAAAAACCAGCCAGTTACCCAATAATGACCCCTACATGATTAGTGACCCCAAAAATGACCCCGTGAAAATGTGACCACAAAAGTGGCTACGGCAAAACTCTACCACCGATAAAAACTCATATCCATACGTCAAAGCGACGGCCAAATTACCCGATGATAACGACACCCTGGATGAACCTTTGACCCCAAAACATGACCCCTCAAAAACCAATGACCAAAAACTACGGTTAGGCGAAACTCTACCACCATACCAACTCATTCCATACCGTCAAAAAAAGCATGTAAGTTTACCCGAAAAGACCCTGGCCATGACCTTTGCAGAGCAGCCAACATTGAGATTTTGGAATCAGGGGAGATTGATCTTGGAATCGGAGGTTTGATTAGAATCAGGAGATTTAAAAAAAAACACAAAGGGCATTCAGTGTAATTACCTCTCAAGAGGAAACTTGTCAGTAGGAACATAAGTACATATATGGCGATTTAAAAAAAAAACTTATTGAAAGAAAAGTCGAAAGTAAAAGTCAACTTTAAAAGGCTCCTAACTTGAAAACGGAGCCAGGCCACCTACAACTATGAAACTGCCACCATGAGGTAGAGCTCTTAAAAATAAAGCTTCTCCGAAAAAAATTGACAGGGACTTCCGCCGTTTACTGACAGAACCCCGTTTTTTAGGGACTGTCAGTTGGAACCAGGTCCACAACCAGGACACTTAAACAAGGACGTGGTTACTCGAAACCACCAAGTTGTCGCATGGTTGCGCGATCAATGCTTTATGATGAAGTTTGGCAAATGATGATTTACAAAGAGAACTAAATGCACTGGGAGAAGGGTTAACAAAGGTCAAATGGGGTCACAAGTACATGGGGTCACAAAGGCACATGGGGGCACCAAGGTCACATTGGGGTCACCAAAGGTCACATGAGGGCACCCACCCTTCCCCCGACGCACACTTCCCCGGCGCAACCTTTCCCCAGACGCACCCTCCCCCTCACTGACACCCCAGATTCAAAATGGCAAAGAAAAAGCGCACCATAATGGGTTTTCGTGCAGTGAAATTTGGCTCATATATCCACTGTACCGTTTCAAAATTATAGCGAATTATGCTGAGTTTTTTCCTTTTAATCAGCTCATTTACATATGTTATTTGTCCAAAATATGCCAATCTTTAACCGGCTTCCTTCCACCAAGTGTCATCATTATACGCCATAAGGAACTCCAGGATAACTTGCACCACAATCCTTGCGGGAAAGGATTATCATTTTGACACCGGCCAAATGAGTAATTAATATTCATGAATATGCAAAATAATTGAGCCAAAAGATAACATAATATTGGCACTTCACTTTATCACCCTACCCAGTGTGAAGTAAATCGGGGATTAGCGTTTAACCAGAAGAGCATTTCAAAAAAGGTTAACGAAATGTCTGAAAATATGCAAAATTATGTTTTTTGTAATTAAGATTATGAAAAACGCAAATAAGGCAGCCAAAACTAAATATATTGCGGCACATCACTATCATCCTATCAAGTTTAAAGTAAACGGGGGGATAGCGTTTGCCTGCAGCAGACATTTTTAAAAAAGGTAACCGAGTCATACGGACGGACGAAAAACATTACGGACCACAAAAATTTGACTAGATGTGCCTCCTATGAACTTTTGTTCAGGCGACACAAATAATATAACTAACCACTTTTGCAATAATGGCAATGATGGAGCAATCTTCAACAAGGCAAACAGCAAAACCAACAGGTCATTATCTTGTGAGGCCCAGCCCTTTGCCACACACTGGAGTAATTTGTTAACACTTTAAGACCCAGCATAGCCTTTTAGCAGTTAAATGGTTTAAATATAAAAATATTGCTGTGCTGTCCATCCGAAAGTCGGCGGGGGAGGAAAAAAATATTCAGAACAACCAAGACATATTATCTTTTTGCTAAGAATGTGTTACTTATGTTCTACTTGTTATACGTTTTATGTTATCTCTCAACACCACCATCATTTTCCGATACCCTGCATGACCTTTGACCAAAAATGACTTCCTGACGAAAATGTCTTGACCATAAAACTCGTACGGCGACGAAAACTCTACAACCCCTACCAAAACTTCATATCAATACGTCAAGAGCACGGCAAGTTACCCGACAACGAACCCTGGATGACCTTTGACCCCAAAACTGGACCCTCCAAATCGGGGACCCACAAACCTCGTACGTCGGAGGCTCTACCACCAAACCAAATCATATAAGTATGTAAAAGGACGGTGAAAAAACACATAGCCGGACAAAACCACAAGCCCACAACAGTGATTTTTTTAGTAATATAGATTTGACCAAATGGGGTCACAAGGTCACATAGAGCCATTAGAGGTCAAAAGGGCAACATGGGTCATCATAGGTCATTCTGGGCATACCAGTAAGAGTCCTGGACCAGTGGTTCCTTTAGTTTGTCATAGCATTTTAGTTTCAGAAGTGTTTTATTATGTAGATTGACAACATGGGGTCAAAGGCAATATCGGGCATTAGAGGCCACTCTATTATACTCAATATGAGACTTGGTGCGTGTCTTTGACTACGTGTGAAGGTAACGGCAAATGTTACATAAACCGTTAAATTCACACTCCAGGTTACAACGGCATGCCCTTACAATGATCTGCATCAGCAAGCCAGATAACAATCATATATGCATCTCTTTTACAGCAACGACATTGGCACGCGTGGTTGAACACATAATACGGATATCAGAGGGGTCATGACCATACATGGTAGCAGAAGCAAATTTGTTTTTTCGGGTATTTACGGGGTTTTAAAAACAAAATTCTCTATTAAAATTTCGTATTAGTTTAAGGCCACTTAAGGAATATCCTCTATCAAAAATAATAATAATAAAATAATAATAATTAACAGTCTTGTTATAGCGCCTAATTGCAGAGGCCTCTAGGCGCTTTACATAGAATAGAGCAATATAAAAAAATGTTAATACGACAAATACAAAAATAGATAAAATTCTAAGTTAAAACAACAATGATATACACAATTATCACAATTTAAAAATAACTTTAAACTTTAAGTAGAAATTCAAACGTATATAGGTGACCAACAGATAGAAAGAAAAAGACAACCACAGTTGCCTTCCCTACTAAGAAACATAAGGGGGGATACACATGAATCGTCAGCTGTGAGGATGGTGTGTTGTGGCCTACCCCAAGGCGACATCGGTTAAGTCTTGATCTTCTGATTCAGATGACTCTAACCCTACCTAACTGATGAAAAAACAAACTATCCTAGGAAGGATGGCATGAAGTAGAGAATAGAAAAAGAAAAGGAAAACCAAAATCAACAGATGTGATTGGATGATCAGAAACAGGATTACATATCGGAGCAAAATGTTGTGAAAATAGGAATGTCTTCAGACGTGACTTGAAAATAGTTGCTGACGAGCTAGGCGGATACGTAGGAAGTTTATTCCACAAAATGTGCTGCTTGCGTAAGCAAAAAGATTATCACCATAGAACTTTGTTGATGAGTTGGAGGATTTACTCAGCTGGGAGTAAGAAGATGATCTCAAGGTCTCGGTGGGGATACAGGCTGGATGGCTCAGAGTATAGGGCAGGGTGAACATGCTGTGGATGGCCCTATAAGTGAGAAGTAGAATCTTAAAAACTGCCCTTGTTTAATTGGAAGCCAAGGCAGTTGGTTAGAGAGATGTGTTTGTTGTGATCATGGTCTGCGACGGATTTTAAGGACAAGACGGGCAGCTACATTTTGAACTCGCTAAACCTTGGTCAACACACCTACTTTCTGGAAGGCCATATTAAAGCAAGGAATTGCAGGAATACAGTCTAGATGCTAAACAAAGGCGTGGACCACTCTGATGGTAGATTTTTCTCAAGGTTACTGCGAACAGCTGCCCCACCCATTTTCCTTACCCTGAGCAGAGCCCAAGCAGCTTTGCATTAAGTAGCATTCAACCACTGGTTGATACATTCGTATGCTGAGTATAATGATATAATTAATAATATAATCAAATCTTGATTATAGCGCCTAATTGCAGGAGGATAGTATTGAAAAATTTCGTTGACTCTTGTTGAACAATTTTTAGGATATTCTGTCAAAATGTACAATTAATTTTGGCAGATGTGTTCCAAAGATTCCACTTAGTATTGATATGATTACCGCCACTTATTTCAACATTTCCGCTTTTCAACGAAGCGGAAATATTAAAAGGTAAAAGTAGAATGTTAGGCCAATCATGGTAGTGGAGCACCGTCGACACAAACATCTAAAAACCAGCTCAAAAGTATATAAGGCAAGCGTGTTTGTCGTCCCAACTCTAAATAGAATATAGTATCCCAGTGTAAGGTTATTAAAAATATTCGAAGTATGCCACCGCTGTCGCAAGTGAATACCATCTTTGTTTATCATATTTATAGGATCAAAAAATTTATATCTAGAAAAAACCTAAATTAAAGTGCCTTCAACTTTCAAGGACACTCGACTTATAATTCCGAATGGTTTTCAAACAGGTTTCCAAGGTGCATTAAACGGTCTCAACGTTAGTGTACAGTTTAGAGGAATAGCCACGCTGGGCATGGTGGTATACATGTCGCGCAATGTCCATTGTATCGAAAACAGCTAACAAGATCTAATAATGACAACCAGATTAAGGGTTCTCAGCGTACACCAAAATGTTTCTCAAAGACCTCCAAAAATTACCAAGATACATAAACTAAAAAATTCTAAAACTTTGCAGTGTCGAAACCAAACAACCAACAAACCCAACTTTTCACCCATTTACTTACCATAAAACACTATGCAATAGTCAGTATTTTTAATAAATGCCCATAATGGGAAAAAAAGGCTTGCCTTCTGCAAAGTTGACGATACCACGGATACCAAATTTGCTAGGTACGGACATAATATTTTTGAAATTTGGCTTCACTAAAGTAGGCAAATTATACTTGTGCTGAAAATTCTTGAGACTTGTTGCAAAATACCCGAGTATAAAATAACTCAAGTCTGATCTCAAGTACAACAAATTCTTTGTGTCTCTATATATAGTAGTAGTCGGGCGACCTTCATACAGGGAAATTTGTTTACACTAAATCTACTCAAGTCAACTGAACTCGCAAAGGTTGTTGTGACCTCAGTCCCTGGTTAAGCAGCTGGTAAATATGGTAACACGATCACCATTTCATTTTCCGCGCCCGAAGAACCCCACGAGAACTGGTTCATAGGTGCACACATAAAACCAATAGCATTAAGAAAGAAAGACGACAAGCCTGGCAATCAAATGATGTTCCAAAACTTGACAAAAAGGATACACAAGTTACACAAAACTGACTCCCGTCACTAAAATTCCAAAAAATAAAACCTACGGCGCATGGACCATTAGCTCAGAAACAATTTGCGAATTTTTGGCGAAAACGGACATAAAACGTCCCACGACTAGGTCGCCAAAATAAGAGCCGACATATAAAACACGCAGCTCTCGATGGCCAATAATCCATCAATTCAAGGGTGAATTGATGAATTAAAAAAATGGATCAGATACGGTAGCTATGTTCCTCTGATAGCATGTTCCAATCCTTGATTGTTCTGGCCAAGAATGAGTTTTTATAACAGCCTTAACTCTAGAGAATGATTGTAAAAGCTTGAAAGTGGTTCCGTGAGGAAGGATTGCTGAAGAGACTGAAGGTGGTTTCCTAAGTGATATGGCTTGCATTACAGCTCAAAGAAGATCAATACAGTAGTGATACTTATTCAAAATATTTTTTAAAAGCAACTTTTAGGCACCGTACTGGAGTATCTAGATTGTAACCAGCTGTTATCATCTCATGTTAACATACTTAAATACTTTTGTCAGAAAATTCATATACTATCTTTAAAGTAGACCCTACAATGAATAAAAATTAGACAATTTCCTATAAAAAATAATTCTTGACCACATATCGAGTGGTTTCATCGAAAAACAAAATATTTTAACTCATAACAATGACTTTAAACCATCTCTAGCCTGACCATGCGCTATTACAAGTGTGCTAGAGTATAACGTGTTTATTGCGATACGGCCGGGCACGTTTGCGTACATGCAATGGAATAGGAAATACACACTATGAAAGCATCACGTGTGAAGGTGTATGAAGGCTACTGTGCGTTCCGTATCACATGACACATATACATATCCCACACTAGCGCGAATTTTCAAATAGCTCATGGTCAGAAAAAATCCCTTTTAATTCATTTTATGTAGTATAATTCCTTTTTCAGAAACCACTCGATTGGGTTGGTCAATAATTATTTTTATAGCGTACACTAGTGCGAATTAGCTAAAATATTCTAGTACAGGCCTCTCCTTTAAGGTAGAGTAGCAGTTTGAGACCTTTGTTGTTTTCTAAGGCTTTGCTAGAAAGGGTGACTCCATGTAGTAAAACGTCTGAGCATCAGCATCATGAATCTGTTTACTGATAAAAGGGTTTGAAGACCCGCTTTAAGGAGATAAATTTTCATCTTGATAGAATTGGCCTTCACCTGAAAACCCATCTGTAAAGTTTTTGCGCCAATATTTCAACCTGATTTTAAGATGAGAGCTAAAACTGGCTTTGTAACTCCATAAGAGTTAGGCGGCAAAATTAATATTGGTCGACCAAATGGGCAAATTTTCGCATCATAACATCCACAGCACACATCCTTTAGCCCTAAGATTTCAAGGGGTAAATGAGAAAACAGTTAGGCTTTCTTCTGATACCAAAATTTTGACCACTTCCGAGCTTAAATCTGGGTGTCCCTGGGGACGAGGCTGTAGCGATCATAAATTATTAAAATACAAAGTTTATTGTGCTGAGCAAAAATTTAAGAAGATATGGCATCCACTATCAAATCCACCACCATACTCACTGTTTTGTCAGTATATGTGGTTCATAAACCACCTAGCCAAGATTTGTCAACACAACGATACTTATTTACACAACACTGCAGCTAAAACCTGATAGAAAGACAAAATCAAGCTGGCCAGGATAAATGGTTGGTCTACCCAATATACCCAAATCATCAAACAAAGCAAAACCATATAAATAAAAGAAAAATTCACATATATGGGACACCGAGGGTCTATCTCACTTACTTAGGGGCCCCCAATCTTTTCCCCTATAGCTAAACTGGCATTTAAACACTGAAAAAATAAAATAGGGTCGTCCTGATTTCTACAGTGTGAGTCAATAAAAACACCTACATCAGGGGAAAAAGATTTTTTCTTCAAAGGTTAAACGTTAATTTTTGCTTAGATGTTTGCGTTGTTGTTTCCAGAGATAAACAGGCTATAAGAAGATTGTATTGGTGGCTTCGGACCCTTGGCGTTCAGAAAACATGCAGTTTGCAGGGGGGGGGGGGTGGGGGGGGGGGGGGGGGGGGTGGGGCGGGTAGGGGGGGTGGGGGGGGGGGGGGGGCGGGGGGGGGAAAAAAAATAAGGGGGGGGGGGGGGTGGGGGGGGGGGGGGGGGGCGGGCGGGGGGGGGGGGGGGGCGTGGGGGGAGTTGGGGGGATGGGGGGGGGGGGGGGGGGGCGGGGAGGGTGGGGGGGAGCAGGGGGGGGCGGGGGTGGTGGCGGGGTCGGGGGGGGTGGGGGGGGGTAAAAAAATTAAAAAAATTAAGGGGGGGGAGGGGGAGTGGGGGGGGGGGGGCCGTGGGGGGGGGGGGGTGGGGTGGGTGGGTGGGGGGGGGGAGGAGAAGCGTAAAAAATTCCAGTTGGCGGGCTGGATTGTAGGCCATAAACTGCGGAGAGACTGACACCGACGTATAACCATAACACATTATAGAAAGACAATTCACAATGCAATTTCGCGATGGTTATCGATTTCTTATCGACAAATAAAACGATCAGTTTGCATAAAATGGTCAGTGTGTACAACATAAGTATAAGTAAAAGATCTTTAAAAATAAATTACCATTGTTCAATCATACAGAGTCAGTTATTGAACATCACTCCATTTCAATGTCGCAGTTCATGAAAATAAGGAATGAAAACAGAGAAGATGCTCAGACGATGAGATTTTGTTTTTTACATTCTATAAGGTACATCTATTTTGCACAAATACAGTATAACTCAGCGTCCAAAATGCAAGAAGAACTAAAGCTAAGTTTTCTGTAAATAAATCGGAATTAAAACTTAAAATTCAATATCGCACTGCTGTTTTTTCAAAGCGGAATTGAAAAGCTTTCTAGGGTTTCACTTTTGCTCCCAAGTTTCGTGTAGGTGAAATTAAAACAGTGAAAATCTGCTGAACGGTGGCTTACACAGCTCTATCTTGAATTCTGATTTGGGAAATTGAAATTTTGTTTTTACCGAGAATTTTTTTGTAATCTCTGGATATTATTTTTATAATACTTCAATACTCAAAACAGGCCAAATGGCCAAAAAGGATTTTAAGGTCTCTCAGCAAAATTAGGCGAACTTCTTTCCTCCATAGTCCAAATGAACCAAATTAACGTTTTTTGAAAGCTGTTTATCCTTCTTTATAACGATAGCAAACATTTGAGCAAAACAATTCTTAACACTATTTTAAATATTTTTATTCTGAATGTCGGGTTTTTTTTTTTTTTTATCACACTGTATAAACCACTCTCCGTAAAACCAAATTCTATAAAAGTAAGCCATGGGACTTTGGGTATTGCATAAAATCTTCTGCAAGATATCCCAATGAGCTTGACATTGTTTTGTATTTCAACCTTTTCCCATTGGGATTTAAGCGGTTGCTCTAAGGTACGAAAAATAAAATGATTGCATTTTAGATGTAATGTCCCTGTTTAAAAAAGTTTGTCACATTTGTGGACCAATTTTGACAAAGATGGGGTCAAAAATACCTTTTTTCATAATATTTAACTACACAGAGAGCACTCAAGATCCTTCTCGGCAGTGAGGCCCTTAAAACTAAATGTCACATTTTGTGGACCATGTTTTGACATGAGTGTGAAAAATAATTTCAGTTGTCGTTAGGTGACACATTGGTAAGCTTAGATATGAACAAGGCGAACTCGTATTTACGCGATGCGTATGTCCCCGCCGAATGTCGGATCACTAACATGTGATAAAGCAAACTCAACACCCCACCCCCTCCCCCAACACCAGCAAACACCCCACCCTATCACAACACCCAGCAAACACCCAACCCACCCAAACCCTCAAACCCCACCCCCCTCACCAACACCCCGCAACACCCACCCCTAACACCCCACAAGTCCAACACCCCACCTCCCAACACTCTGTAAACCCAACCCACCCCTCCTTTAACACCCCTCCAAAAACCCAACCCCCCCGCACACCCAACCCCAACCCCAATACCCCCGTAACTCGCCTCCCCTTCCCCAAAAACACGCAACACGACACACCCTCCACAACATCCCGCAATAACACCTACCCTCCCCAACACCCTCACCCCTCCCCAACACTCCAAACCCAATCCCCCAAAACTTTTACCCCTCCCCCAACCCTCCCAACCACCCCCTCCCTAACCCATGCAACACCCCACCCCCTCCCAACCACACGCAAAACCCCCACACCTCCCCAACACACTGCAACACAACACCCCCGCGCCAGCACAACCCTGCACACCCCACCCCCTCCCCCCCAACACCCGCCGCAAATCGCAATACCAACCCCCTCCCCAACCACCCACCCCTCCCAAAACAAACCCACCCTCCCCCTATGATAGTAGTCTCATGTAGCGAAGGAATTTGCCTATCCACCGTACCGTTTCAGAGATACAGCAATGACGCATATTAAATTAGTCATTTGCATACCAAAGCCGCTGGCCGCATAAGACCCATACTTAAAATGACAAAGAAGATGTACACCATAATAGGGTTTATATCAGCGCAGGAATTTTGAGTTATCCAATGTACAGTGGTCAAAAATATAGCAATTACGCTGATTTTTGCCATAATAAAATTAGCTCATTTGCATCTCATTTGCCCCAAATACGCCCTAATCAATCGCGTCGAGAACTCTTCAGCCCGCTTCTTCCACCAAGGTACATCAATATACCCGTACGGAACTCCAGAAACTTGTACACAGGCCTTGCAGGATAGGAAAAGTTGCTAAATTATGCAAATGAGATACTTAATTTCGCCATATTTTACTCCCAAAATCCAATGGGTTGAGAACTCACAACCCGACTCTTTCCAACAGTGACATAATGTTGCCCTACGGGAACTCCAATAAATGTATACTACAGGGGTAACATTTTTTTCACGGACGGACGGACCGAAACGGACGGACGAACGGAAACGGACGAACGGACGCCTGCTCTTTTATAGTCCCCGTTCCAAACTCGTCGGCTGGGGACAATTATGATAAGTGGGTTCATGTTTTGTTAAGTCTGCTTAACCCACTGAGGTCTGCCACCGTTCTTACACTCTTGAGGGTCATTACGTGATATAGCATAATATAACTCTGAGTAACAATCAAAAATTAACCTTCTATATATCTGTACAAACGTGGGGGCTTTTATTACCATGTCTCTGATTGGCTAAAGATATAATATTACGCCGAAGTATAAACAGAAAAATGGTCGGTAGAAGCGTAACTCGTTTCAACACTGGTAAATTTGGATATATGTTATAAACACAAGGTTGGTGGATTTGAGATAGCTAAGGAAAGAAAAAAAAATAGTTCTGTCCTCAGAAGAAAGGTGAAAATGCTCTAATCGCGAAATGCGTTTGTTGTTTTTTTAGAAAAAGAATGCTAATGCGAAATGCGTTTTTTTTTTTAATTTAAATTTTTGGCCCACTTTTTCAATTTTTTGGGCGCGGTTCGTGGCCAAATTTTTCCCCATTTTTTTTCTGAATTTTTTTACCAAAAAAAGTTAAGTGGAGGTAAAAATAAAATGTATAGCGTCAAAAACCAATTTAAACATAATGTGCGCAATCTTCTGAGACTAAACTCGGTGTTTTTTTTTATGGCCTAAATTGACTCATTTAAATGTGCCTTCTCCATGTGATTACAAATTTTGTTAAAAAATAAATTTTGTCATTTGATTACGAAAAAAATTGAAAAATGTTTATCTCTGATGAATGTGATACCTACAGGACGCAACGATCCTTGTTGGATACAGGGGACAAAATACAAACTACTTCTTGTTGATGCTTACCACATTAGAAAGCAAATTGCAGCACTGTCTAAAGAATATAAACCACGTATAAAGTTGTAGAAATTCCCATTACAAACAGCACCACACCAAAAAACAGGTAGGTTAGCGGGCACCTTTAAGTAACCCATATCAGCCTGCAAGAAATATGAATGACAAATGCATTTAATTAGCTAATTAATTAGTAGAGGGAGAAGAAAGGTGGTGGGCACCCAGAAATCTCAAATTTAGACACTTGTATTCGTTTAACTCAACTCAAAATCTGACAAAAAATCTAGTTAGTTTTAGTTTAGTTAGCCAAGTTTTAAATCCGGTTTTGTCCCCGTAAACGAGGGTGGCCGGATTCACGCCACACTCAGCAATACTGCGGGTGAGGATTTAGGGAGCAAAAGATAATTGACAGGATGCCATTCCTGACGCCAATCCACAGTTATCGCGGTGGGCCAGCCTTTGGGCAACTTTGCCAACATGCAAAGGCAGCATGTGCTGGCTGGCCGCCACTTAGCCTCCAGAGCTGACGCCCCTTGTAGGTAATATTCTTTTTCATTCTACGCAGGGTATTAAACCAGTTACCTTCCTCATCAGTTCCTTACAAATCCGAGGGGGAGTCGGTTTAGCGCCGACGACCCGGCCCTGGGACAGGTCGTACTGGTTACAAGGATACACAGTAGCAGGTCTCAAAGAAAACATGACCTCCTGACTAGATTGACGCAAAATCTTAATGTTTATAATTATGTTATTAAGCTATATCTAAATCGTTCTTGTTGACACTCAGCAAAATATGGGAGCTGTTTAATGGGGAGGATAGGGATGTATGCTTGCCAGCAGCCACCTAGATGAAGATGATTGCGACTATTTCCTGATGGTAGCGAAAGAGTAATATGAAACGGTTCTTTGAGGCTGTTTACGATGATAAAGAGTTACATAAAAACTGGTTATTATATCGAGGGTTGACAAACAGAAGGACGTAACTCACTTTTTGGTGATTTTGAGGTTTTGGTACCAAAAAAATCTGTAACACCTACAGATTCTGAAAACCATGAAGCCTTAACTCAAGTTTACTTCCTATTGCCTATAAAGCAAAATAACACTTCACCACATCTCAATGGTGCACACTTTGTTTACTAACAGAAAGCCTTACTCTGAGTTACGACCTTCTGAGGGTAACTGTATTTGGCCAAACAATGAATTGAGGCTTCATAGCTTGCACAATTGCCAGAATTGCAACAGTATTTTTATGGTGGTATTTTAGCACAAAAAGTCCACTCAAGGTGTGCTCTAGGTGCACTCTAGGTGCGCTTGGGGTGCGATTGGTTTTGACACTAGATTCTTGTCTTATAACGGAATAAACTGCATCCTAGTATTGACGTTTATTCCGTAAAAGAGTAGAAAAGAGAGTAGAAAAGAGGATTTTTCTAGTTTAGTACGTCGCATGATGATTTCTTTTAAAACAATCCAAAGGGATAACATGCTTAAACAACATGACACTTGTTTATGTGCTTGAACTAATACCTAACTGATTTATGAGCATAATCTGGTGGTTATACAAGGGAGTGCCACATGTTAAAATTCACTTGTTACAACTGTATTTTCTTGGTGGACATCAGTTAATTTTATCTCCTATACACTGCAATAAATTTAGTATTTTTGAAGATACTGCTATACAAGTTATTGGGTATACATCTGTGAAGAATTTTTGCTTAACCAGAACCTCTTTATATCGGATCTATCATCTAACTCAGGTGAGCATTTTATGATAAAGTTTATACTATAGGCCTACATGTATACAACTGTCACTAACTTAAATGTAGCCAAGTTACTATTTAAAAAAATACTGTGTTATATAGTTATTTTATTAAAGAGAAAATGGTGATGCAAATTTTAAAAGATAGTTGTGTAATGAGGGATTTTAAAGCTATGATCTGCTTAATATGACTATATACCCATTTGTATTATTATTTTGTTTAATTGATAAGGTGTATAGTTTCCTATATTTATAATATTAATTGTATAATTTGCTTACATTTATTAATTTGCTTACATTTATTTATTTACTTACTTACTTTATTACTTACTTACGTTATTTACTTTATTTTGTTTCTCATGATTTCAAATAGGTAGATGTAGGCCTGTGCATCCGTCATGTAATTGGTATAGTACATGTACATGTAGTAAAGAGCCTGCTTTGGAAAAGATGGTCCACACACATGATATTGTATGTTAAATATATCACTAACTTTCAATCTTGCGGAATATGAATTATTTAACCTACATGAATATCGTACTCATTGTGCAGTCACTTTGCGTTTCTGGAAAATTTTACTTTTCATTCACTTATAAACATTTCATCTTGAATACTGATCTCAAGCTAAAATTTATTAATTATAAGTTGCAAATGAATTAAAACCACTTATTTGAGTCTCTACATCTGATTGAAATAATGTGTCGATCATATAGGCCATGATATGTTCGCGATTTAACGATCTTTTCGTGCTACAGCGCTGGGGATCACTTACTTCCTTCACTAAAATTTTTAAAATATTATGTAAACCAGGAAAAGCTGTATCCCCAAATGAAAAGAGTTCACATTATTTAGAAAAATAAATAACTGTCAACTCAATTTACTTCCAGAATGTCAGTGACCAATATGTACACGTAAACTCAAGTGAACAATAGAGCTAATGATATTCAACAATCAACCTAAAACACTTCAGATCTTTTCTCAACAGGTATGCAGGTCCATTGTTACTGCCCACACTGTTGAAAGATTTCAAGCTATATCAGGTGTTATGACTTCCCGTATTGAGCTCTAGTATCTGTTCATAACTTAAAGGGCAACATACTCACCTCGCTCATGATTTTTAAAAATGTAGGTCGCTGAATACCATTGCCTTTCTTGGTAAATTGAATAGAAATAGGGTTTTTCATGGTTTTAAAGACAATAACTTGCGGATTTAGGTTATGCACAAATTAGGTCAGCCCTTGCCATGGGCTTTTCTTTCATGAATTTTGTCCCTTTAAATTTTCTTTTCGAAAAAAAAAATATTAATCATATGGTCAAAGTTAATGAAACACACAGTAGAATCTCAAGATTTCTTTTATCGCGAATGAGGAAAGAACCCGTGCCAATGCAGCAAGACATATCATTCGAAATCTGTTCAACTGCATGCACAATAACAATGGACCAGATGTAAAAGAATGTGAAGTGTGTTCCGGGCCGATTATTGAGTATCATTAGCCCATTGTTCACTTGAGCATGTTGAGGTTATGTCTATCCATTGGTCACTGATATCCTAGAAATAAATTGAGTTGACATTTTATTCATTTTTTTAAATAATGTGCAGCCCTTTCATGTGGGGAGAAAGCTTTTCCTGTTTAAAATAATATTGTTTTAATTTTAGTGAAGGAAATAAATAATCCCCAGGTCTGCAGCACAAATATTTAATTAAAAGGCCAACATTGTATCATGTACCATGGCCTAATAGGCATGATTGAAGATTTAACTCACAGATTACCGTTTTCAGTTACAGTCAGAAGGACGTAACCTCAGCACTTAAAGGAATATTAAAGAATTTCTTTAATTCTGACTGATTAATAATTAAAAATTGTTCTTTGTTTACTAAAGTTATAGAATGTTTGCTTACAAGTACCATATATGGCTTATGAGATGTTTAATTTTGAGTAATGAATAGAGTGACTTATAGAACAATATTTAAACATCACATTTCAAAAGCAGTATTTGAGTTAAGGCTTTCTGATTATTCTTATATCTGAAAGGGAATTTAATCAAAAGTGAAGATGTTTTTCGTTATGTGCTTTCATGAGGAAGAAAACATGAAAAAATTGGATATGACAGCCCACCCACCTTTAATTTCTCAATACCTTTTCTCTTCCGTTTCCCATGCCCCCCCTGACTTTGAAAAAGTTAGTACCGTACTAAGTACTAAATAAAACTTATAAATGTGCTTGAATCGTAATTGCTACAAAAATAATGAAATGACATTATGTTTGATAAGGCGGATCTAAGAGATAGATCCGGATCTATAATAACAAAGCAAAGCAACGGATTTGGTTTCGATTATAGGTCTTTTTAGCCAGTAGTAGTTCCCTATGTAAATATCATTTATTTTCCAAACATATCAAGGAGTTTTTTTATGATCTTTAACAAATTCTTGGGAGTTCATACTTCAATTCTATTACCGCTACTGCTACATTATTGAAAGTACAGCAATTTGATTGAGTCAGTTCACTGCCATTATTCTGCAATAAGGGTCACAAATGCATTCTTATTAATCAAACTGTTAGGTAAAACAGAATAGAAATAAAGGGTTTGCAGTGTCCATCTAGGGGCCTCATAATGTCTCCTCGGCCAAAAAACTTACAAAAAAAATAGGCTCTGGTGGGCCTCTTTGTCATTATTTTGTTTAAGTCTTCCAACATAAAATGATAATGCATCACCTTTTCTAAGGACGTGAACCACCCCACAACCCAATTGGTGAGTGAGTTTAAAGTTTAACGGACAATCAACAAATTGTGTTATATCGTGTCATTACATTTGTCATTTAACATTAAATATAAAAAACAACGGCAATATTAAAAACTTCATTTCATTCAAATTACAATTAACAATTACAAAAGGATACACATCATACCGTGATGAACCAGAGCATCACCTAGCCATGAAAAACAAGATAAACCAACTAATTGCAAAGTATACACTTAGAAAACATGCATCAATAAAACAAGTTCAAAAGATAAACTGATAAATTTATAACTATAAACATCTAGACTGATGACAAAAGGTCATCGCTCATCCATGTACCAAGCAAAAACTTCAACTTCAAATACAGATAATCGACAATCACAATAGAAACAGGCAACCATGAGATACCCTTTTACGACCAAATAGCTTGTATCATACATGTACATTTTATAAAATGGCAAATACACTGGGAATTTGCCTAAACTGATAGATTTTAAATTAAAATCAACAATTTATACAGTAGAAACTATACATGCTACTATTTACTATAATTACAAAAATAAATAGTGGGCTTACATATGTACAAAGTAATTGATAAATTGTTTGTTTTTCATGTTAATTGATTTAAGCACCTGTACGTAAACGAGTAATACAAAAGAACATCTTCATAATACAATTACACAGTCTAAATCATGACACATTTATAATATAATCCTATAATTAAATAAAACCCGTCTGTTCAAATAACAGACGAGTTGCCCCTTTTAGTCGCCTCTAAGAATGCAGGGGAACACATCGGGCCAATTCTTAACCCGAACCTGCAGGGGGCCCCATTTAGTCGCCTTTTACGACATGCAGGGGAAACATCGGGCCCATTCTAAACCCCGAACCCGCGGGGTCTATTCTTAAGGGTGCAACGAGAGATTTCAAGTCATCCATTATTTTCTGTGATATATAGTGATTCAAATAAATTAGACACTCAATAGGATTCCCTACCTTTTCTTAGCTACGAAATACTAAAATGGAAACAAAAGGTGAATGTATACTGAAATTTCCATAGAAAAAAGGCAAATTCCTATTTGCTCCAATAGGAAATTTTACCAATTTTGTACCAAGAAAGATTCCTAAGGTTAATACTTTCGGATGGGGATATTTTTGATAAAAAGCTTGAAACATCAGTACAAAAATCAGTTTTTTTATGGGAGAACCTGTGCTATGAAAGCTATCATGCACCTTTAAGTAGAGAGTTAAAAAGAAATTAGTTTATTTCCTATGGTGCATTTCCTTGTTACAAGCAAATATTTGTGTTCAGTGGCCTAATGAGAACCTGTGTTTTGGTTTCAGTCCAATGAAATTGAATTTTCACAGAGTAAATTCAAATATTCATGTAAGATAGGGCTGTCTTTGGCATGTTGATTTTTATGGCGACATGTGCTATAATTTGATCACGACATCGACGTAATGTCGACATAAATTTCAATACAATTTTATCATTCAATCAAACTGATTTTATGCTTTATTATAAATCCAAGGACTAGACACACTGAAAACTCATTACCCACACCGGGTCCCCACAGACCCAGTTAACTCCAGGCAGGGTCTCCTTGGGATACTGTTATCTTGAGTTGGGGCAAATGAACTTAAAGATGTAAATATGATCAGATTAAGTTCAGCCACCCAGATGTGTCAAACTACTATATATTTTAAATGTTCTATATTTCCTAGCCCTTGTTAGATTAATTAAATAAAATCCGAAAGAAGAATAGTCATAAATGAATCAGTTTAGAGTAGACCAGGTCCTTTTTGAATAGTATGCTTATTATACAATTGTCGTATCCGTTTTCCATAGCGACGTGTCAAGATATGGCTGATGGCCAGACATTTTTATTGGTGTCGGAATAAGGCATATCCAGACAGCCCTAATTGTAAGATTTGACCCCACACACACGTACGGAAACATACACAACTATGTAGACACACAACAATTTCGTTCGCCCACATTACTGTCTTATCTGAAGAAAGCCATTTTCGAGAAAAATGGCCATTGAAATTCTACCCGGGAGATTTCATGTTTACTATGGAATTAAAACATACACTTTCCTTTTAATTTTGCATTATTAAGAAAACATTCTGGAGGATGGGCGTTTAAGTTTTAACATTGTGAGTTTTTGCAAAGTGACAACTGTATGCATGATGATAGAAAGCTACAAAGTCAGAAGTCTGTATGTGAAAGCCAAAAAAAAATTCGTTTTATCTTCCATAAAACGCTAATTTCACCGTTATATTTCAATGCTTTCAGATCGATCTCTATGTGAAATAAGTCATGTTCAAGCACGAGGCAGATAAGCACACACATAGATTGTATGTTAAAAGTGTAAAACAGCTTTTAACGAACAGCGTTACTTATACGTCTATTGAAATTACATGAAAATTATGTTTCATTTTCGACAGTATGTGAAACCGTGATATGCATTTTTGAAAACTTATTGATCAAAAATCTAATTTAAATTCCTAATTAGCTCACTTTCAAGAGTGTAACTTTGGATGTATAGACCATAACATTAAGGTACATTATGAAAATATCTCAAAAAAGTAAAAAAATGTCAGATAGACAGTAGGCCCTATGTGATGTGGGCGATGATTTGAGAACAAAAATCCTCATTTGTTTAACGATAGGCAGGAAATAAAGCGTGAATTACAAACATTACAATGCCCTGTTAATTTCAACAATCGCGGAAACGTTAACAACCGTCAATGACTTCCTGTGGGTGTTTTGAGTGGCATTTGATGCAGATTATCTACAGTCATGTGAATGGCTTTGATGTGTATCTATGATCAGTCTTGTTTGTTGTTTAAAAGATGGACTCAGAGATTTTTTGAAATATAAAATTTGTGTGTATTTATTTAAAACTAAGTAAAATGAAAGATATCAACACTGACTTACTAAAAATCTGAGCTGAATCAGATTTTATCCCCCTGGCTTCCAAAGAGAGGGGGGGGGGGGATTTGCAACTAGAGCCCATGTCAGTATGTACAGCTTTGTAGGTTTTGTTTTCAGGTCTTCGAAAAGTTGAAAGTCCGATGAAACCCGAATTGTGGGAAGGTGTGCAATAGGGAATCCTTCATATGTGGATGATGGAAAGGTCATGGACCCAAGAGTCAAAGGTTATCTAAGGTCCATACTGCATCTTGCCAGGGGAATCACACAACCACTGGCGAGTGCCAAATGGTGTAAAAGTTTTTTCTATGGAGGTGCAACTGCGCACGATGATGAGATTGCGAGTTATTCCACTATTGAAATATGTGTTTAAACAAATTGGCAAATCGACGACCCTCCACAGTTTTACTTGTGGTATTTTTTACTGGGGCATCCAACCCATAACTGCCCCAATTGTTGGTACTTTTGTGGCCATGATGATTAAACCACAGTTCAAAATCTTTGAGGAAAGGGGAAGGAGGAGAGGGGGGGGAGAGAAAAGGGAGCGAAAAGAGCATAGGGAGGAGGAGGGAGAGACAAAGCAGGAATAGGAGAGAATGTATCAAAGGTTTATTGGACAAACAAGCACAAAAACCGCAAACCTTATACGCTATTGAAATTACGTGTAAATGAAAACATACGACAATATGTGAAACCGCGATGTGCAGCTTTGAGATTATTGGGTCAAATTCTTAAATTTTTAAAAGGGGTGTGAAGTCAGGAATTCAAGGAACTGTTTTTGCCGGTATCTTCTCTAATGTTGTTCCAACATATATAAAAGTATATATATTGAGAAGGAAATGACTAAAGGAATCGCAAAATATGATAATATTTTTTCCCCAAAAACGTATTTTTGAGAAAATCATAAAAATGGAGATTTCACTCATTTTTGGGTTAGCTATAAAAAAAATATCGGAAATGTTATCAAAAATGTGCTGTTCGTTTTTGTATTCCAGAGTCATAGTTCTAGGGGCGGTAGTTTCCCCTTTTTTCAAATTTGCCCTATGTATCAAATTATTTGCCAAAAAAGCCAAAAAAGGGTTTCAATTTGGGAAACAACGCCAAGATTGTTCAAAGGTTGACTAATCACGATTTTTAACCAAAAACGAAAAAAAAATTCCGACCCTAGATTTTGATATGCTATACGATACATTTCATTTGTACTGTTGGTGTGTATGGATTTCGAGGAACAAATGGGAACCGAAAATCACGAATTATGCCGAAAGTGACACAGAAAATCGCCATGTTGTCCCAACTATTGTCCCATTTCGCCTCAAAATGATAGCCTATTCCAAGCCACAAGCGTTCATCTTTTTCTTCAAACTGCTTCTGCACCAGGTCAAATTGCTTTCATCTGGATACTTATGATCAAAATTCAAGATTTATGAGCCTCAAATCGTGAAATTTAAAATTCTCTCATTCTGTTTGCAAAAGCAATTCACGTGGGCAACCATTTATACAATTGCATACAAGTTACCCTGGGTTGCGTCATATCGAATCGATGCATCAGGGCGTTTCTGATGCGCTCTTTACATCGCGCGCGCCGAATAACAGGACGGATTGGTAATACGCAAAAATACCCGCCCTTTTGCAGTTCACCCCATGTGATTGTTCTTGGCCAAAAATGCATAACTAGTAAAAGTAAAATGAACAAAGTATGAGGAAAAAAATTATATGAGATTCGGTTAAATTTATGGAAAGGAAAACATGTTATTGCCGTTAAACATGAAAAAAAACTAAACAAACTGCAATTTGACTAAGTTCCTGACTCACAGCCACCTTAATTATCTCACTATTAGGTCACTTTCAAGATTGAACTTTGTGCACGTATAGACCATGTAACATTATAAGTCAATCAAATATCTCATGTTTTTATGTTTCCAAAACCTCATAATTAAAAAACTCAGTCACCATAACTAGTTTCCTGGTATCAATCATTTAAAATGGCAAGTCATGATTCCATCAAATTTCTTCTTTCGAAAAAAAAATGGGTGTAGAAAAACCCGGGAGGACAAAACCTGAAGGTTTTGTCATATTTTCGGATAAAATAAAACTCTGGATACTTGATAAATTGTGAACTGTGCCCATGTTACCAAAAACATTAAAACAAAACTTTCAGTTGTAAGAATATTAAAAAAAACACATACTCAAAATTTAGAACCTTGCACAGCTGGTGATTTTTCATTAATTGTGGCATTTGGTTTAAATAGAGGTTGTCCTTTTCCTTCAAAAATATCCTCAAAATGAAGCTCATTTATGCAGGTTAATATTGACCAAAGGGAAACATTATATTTCTTGAAAGGCACCCGTCTAAATATCAATTTTCATCATTAAAAAAAAAGACTTATTAAAATGCCATATCCAATGCAATCACAGACACATGTGTCCTGGGCCCTGTGATTTGTTTGGAGCAATCGCGGGGGCAACTAATCGATGTAAGAGCGCACTTTACAGTCACAAATACTAACAAGACGGAGGCATAAAAAGGCCAATATTCTGCATCGTAGTGCACAATTTGCGAAATGAAACAATAAATAGAGTTTGGAACACATTTAGTTGAAAATGTTTACATGTACACAGCTACATGTACACAGGCCAAATTCAGATTACAATGAAATATATGCCAGGATCCAATCATAATGAGCAACCTTTATTGTGAAAAAAACAAGTGACATTCAGTTTCACCTAATCAATATTATCTATTTTGTATCCTTATTTAAAATTGACTTTCGTACTAATCAAATTCCAATAAAACTTCACGAATTCAATCTGATATAGTGTCTACCGTTTCTTTCTTAAATAAGTATTTCCCAACCACGCAGAACAACCAAAACAAGACGCACTCATTGGGGCGACCCTTTCCCTTTAAAGGAATTTTTATGTACAATGAACTTCTTGTCCAATGCAAGACTAATGACAATTAAGACCATATCACTATTGTTGTAGTAATATCTTCCCTACATTGCTGTACAAAAGTTGTGGGGGGGGGGGGGCCGGTTACCACACATGTAATATTAGTCTGCTTCAATTGAATTAGTTCTAGCTATCAGGGTAATTATACATACAAACAATGTAATTGTTTAGCACAATTGTATAGGATAAACAGTGGAAGTATTACTTTGGTTTTAGAATTAGATATAGAAGTCATTCTACAGTGAAATATGTCAAGCAAAATTGTGCAAACTGAAACCCAACAATCAGAAAAAAAACTGTACTACAAACTTGGTGAGGGACTAGTCTATTTGGCAAGCAGGGAATGCCACTATCAACAGTGGACACGCAGTTGCATAGTAGGGGTATTTAATCACTGACCATTGGACCGGAATATGAGACTCTTGATCTCAAAAGCTAAATATCAGTCGCAGTACAGTGTAAACAAGGATGAGGGGGTTTGCACACAATAAGAACTGTGTACCACTGCATTGGGGTTTTGGTCAATTCAGGGAGTAATCTCTTGCTGCGCATGAAGAAGAAAGTGTATTATCCTTGTTCTAATTCCCATATGGGGTCAAAAATCTATATACTAACTGACAGTACAGATTAAATAAAACCACTTAAAAAACAAACAATGCTGAACTACAAATCTGCCTTGACCTAATTTCCAATTGCAGAAACCAGGATTATCAAACAGCACTTTAGGATATGTTGATGACAAACATTGCATAGTCAGCTCTAACAGTACATAAATAGCTTAAAGGTGCACAAGAGGATTTTGAAATGCCCAATTATTGTGTCCATAATAGTAATTCATATAGATTAGACACTCAATAGATAATCACTTTACCTTGTGTTTGGATACAGACTGTCTTAAAAGAGAGAAAAAGAGGTGATTTTGATTTGATCTTTCAATGTAAAAACAAGGCTGAATTTTGTAATTTGAAGCCTATACGAAATTAGAAATTTCAAAATTTTTGTACCAAGAAAACATTTCTCAGCTTAATCCTTTCAGGTGGGATAGTTTTATGGAAAGCATTTACATAAGGGACAAAAATCAGTATTTTCGATTTATTTAAGAGGATAATATGATATGTGGAAATCTCTGTTGCACCTTTAACTGTCAACATGGCTGCTTCCACTCCAGAAAAAAAACCCCTGATGATGCAATGTGTACATGCACTTCAGATGTAAACTCCATTTTTGAGAAATTATTACATTAGGAGATCGAGCAACTCGCAAGGTATACGCCCAACAGTGATTAACACTTACCGCGTGTATGCCCTTGAAATTGACCAGGACAGCTTGGGACAATCAGGGTTTACCACCCTACTCTTCTCGACCTAACTGTGAGATATTCACATGTAAGGTAGAATCTGTACATGGACGACGGCTTAACTAACCCTTGAAGGACGGGATACTATTGGCAACCATTTGTCTAAGGCAACAATGAACAACGGGGAGACTCTAGTTTAATCAATAGGTTATTAACAAATGAACCCAGAATTTTAGTACCCGATTAAATCCAGTAGTGGACTCTGTTCAAATACAAAGTTAAATACAGTGTGGTCATCTTTTATTATTCAGTGGGTGACCACAATAAAACACATAGGACTTAATTTTTTAAAGGCCAAATCACCAAAATTGGAATCATTTTAACTAGAATTTTCCAGTTCTTGGTTTGCATACTCACTATATTTCGAAAATATCGAGTGTGGGCCATCTTTTGTTATTCTAGCTATAGCCTCCGAGTCGTTGGTGCCCCACAATAAAATACAATAATGGGCTTTACACTGATGTTGTTAAATCCTGCTGATGTTATAATCCTGCTTCATTCAGTTCTGTTCCTATTTGTTCACTGTACTAAATAGTAGGATGTCTGATTGACCCATCAACAAGAATTGAAGTTAATCAACTCCTGGTTAGAGAAGCGAGTAAACAAAGAAGTCATGATTTGCGTCAACTCCATGCACGGTGGTTTAGCACGCACTTAACACATTTAGTCGCAATTATTTTGCCCAACAAATTTTGGAATGTCTGTCACCATGTTTCTGTTTAATTTAAGATGCTTTCTTTGTAGTAAAGCTTGTTTTTCACAGTCCGAGGAACTCAACTGGTGTCTTTTCTTCTGTACCGTTTTCTTTCTTCTGCTGCTTCTTCTTCTTTCTGTCAAACTTCAAACGCTACTTCTCCTACAGATTTCATTGTATGATCAGGTGACCCATGTATAATGTGAGTTGACACCCCTAAAAATTTACTTAATGACATTTTCAGCAAGGTCATTTGGGGGTCCAAGGTCATAACCTGAATTCACTAAAAATGCTACTTCTTTTACAGATTACCTATAATGGAACCATGTGACTCATGTATGGGGTGTAAACTTTGACACCCCCTCCAAAAGTTACATTTGTTAGTATGAAATGGCGATCAAATGTCCATTAAGGCTCGCTTTCCGGCCTGAGTTTACAAATAGCTTTAAAAAATTCATATCCGCAATATGCAAAGTAGTAACAGTGATAGCTACCAATGCACAGAGGTATGTTATACATTCGCAATCCAGTAAATGGAGGTCAGTCAGGGTCAAAGGTCAATTGTTCAAAATGGTCGATTGAGCTGAAATTTTCTGAAATGAATCCTTAATGACATTCCTAAACAGTTGTTAAAAATAATTTTCGAGTCAAAGGTCAAGAGGTCAAAGTCTCAAATTTTCAAACTGCTCCAATTAAAAAAGCGAAATATTTACTAAATGATCACTGATGACATTCATTCAACTGTTTAGAAAATATTTTCGATGTCAAAGGTCATTCATGGGTCAAAGGTCAAATTTTCCAAATGGTTCCAATTAAGCTGAAATTTTACTGAAATGATCTGGATGACATTCTAAACAGGTGAAATATTTTCGAGGTCCAAGGTTCATAAGGGGTCAAAGGTCAAATTTTCCAAATGCTCCGATTGAGCTGAGGAATTTTGAAATTGACTAAAATGATCCTTATGACATTCTTAAACATGTTAAAAATATTGAGTCCAAGGTTCATTAAGGGCGTCAA